>JAODUE010069188.1:0-15819 GCA_027564755.1 Amblyopsis hoosieri | reverse complement strand
TGTGTGCATGCCCCTCACCCCAGCCGTTTGTGTGTGTGTGTGTGTGTGTGTGTGTGTGTGTGTGTGTGTGCCCCTTACCCCAGGTGCGGCCCCCCGTTCACCAGGTCAAACACCTGGGCGGGGTTGAGAAGCTGCTTGAAGCGCCGCAGGAACTTGACCCCCTGGTTGTCTCCGCTCTTGGAGTTGACGAAGACCAGCAGGGGGCTGGCACAGGACGGGGGACAGGTGGCCTTCCAGAAGCCTGCGCATAAATCACACACCCGAGGACCCCAGTCAGGCCACACAGACCTGTGACACTCACTGAAAAACGATTTGAAGATGTAGATACAAGTGTGTGTGTGTGTGTGTGTGTGTGTGTGTGTGTGTGTGATACACATGCACTTATTAATTAATAAGTGCACACACATAAATACACACAGCAGGTAATAATACACCTGTAATAAGTACAGTAGTAAGAACATTTATATTATAAATTATTTGAGTTAGGGGTGTGACGAGATCTCGTGCCACGAGATCTCGTGAGATGCTGCTGTATTGTTGATTGACAGCAGGAGTAGCCTTTGTGTAACAGTGTTTCAGTATTTGTACAGACATTGTAAAATAACATTATATATATGAATAATAAATAGGGGAGTGGCGAGATGTCGCAAGGTTAAAACGTGATGGTATTTCTCGTAGATGTGAATAGCTGTTTCACGGTATCGAGTGCGGAGTGAGATCAGCATAGAAACTTCTGCCACTTTGAAATCGTTTGTGTGGCAGCATTATGAGTATGTGTACAAAAGGCTATTTAGTCAATGCTCCTGTTACATACTGTTTGTTTACATTTATATATCCCGAAAATCCAATTAGCATCACAGCTAATCAGATAGCACTGCGGCTAATAACGATTAGTATTAATCTTTTTACGCTTTAATAGTGTCTCATAGTGTCTATTTTAGTGTCTAATTTTAGTGTCTAATATTATCTGTTCGTCTTATGCAACATAGGTTGGAATTGACCACAGTTATTGTGCATATGCACCCATTTCCGATTATATGATGTGTATGCGTGATTAGAAGAGAGAAAGAGGCAGAGAGAGGGAGAAAGAATGAGACAAACATGGCTCCCACCAGAAGACGTGTGTCCGCTGCGATATAATCGTCCCCGAGACAGAAACACACCTCCTCAACCAATGCGCCAAAAAAATCACCATCTTGGACTTCAATATTTGAATCAGTTTTAAACCCCGCCACGACCAACTAGTGTTCCTACTAGGAGAGGTCAAGGAGTGCTGTAGCCTAGCAACACGATATGTGACAGCCTGTCACAACAAGAGAGACAGTGTATGACATGTCCCTTGCATCAGTCACATGTAGTCATGTCAGGAAATGTCCGCATTTGTAGAAAACGTACTCACTTACATACTGTGTCTATTAATTCCATGTATGTTTTATGTACTGTATATTTTTTTAATTTGACTTTTTTATTGTTTATTGCTTTGGCAATATGAGAAATGTTCTTCATTCATTCGTCATGTCAAGAGAGAGAGAGGGATTCAAAGAGAGGCTGAGAGAGAGAAAGTTGGAGAGATAAAAAAAGACAGAGAGAGAGAGAGAGAGAGAGAGAGAGAGAGAGAGAGAGAGAGAGAGAGAGAATGTTGGAGAGAGAAAGCCTTTCACAAAGCGTGTGCGTGTGTGTGTGTGTGTGTGTGCGTGCGTGTGCGTGTGTGTGTGTGTGTGTGTGTGTGTGGGGGAAGACTGTAATCCAATAACACAACCTTATCAGAGTCTGCCTAGCGAGCAGTATCTCCATCTCATCAAACACACACACAAACGTGCACACACGTGCACACACACACACACACACACACACACACACACACACGGCCTTTAGAGGGCCCAGCTATTTGTATTTCCAGCACCCGCTGTGAGTATGCATGGCCATAGAACGTTAGATAGCATGAGTGTGTGTGTGTGTTCACTTTCGCAGCCAGGAGGAAGAAAAAAAACACACGCACGCACACACAAACCCACACGCACAGGTGTATGCACACCTGTCTACCTGTCAGTTATTTTTAACTGTGTGTCTATAAAGCAAAGGGAAGATCATTTCCTGGAACACCTGCTGGCAACTGTAAAAGGCTCTCTGCACACAGGAAGTAAACATGTCCGCACTGACCTGTCACAGCGACAATAATATTAGCTTTGCCTTTCCATTTTCCAACAGGCCGTCCAAAGGGCTCGTGGAAACAGAGCCCGGGTTATATATGCGTGAGCCGAAGACACATAAACACCTTCCTTGACATGCTAATCCCTTCATGTAAACGCATGGCGACAACATGACAGAATTCAGCCACCAACTTCAACATTCACTGGATAACATGCACGTGTAACTTGGTCGGGGAGGTGTGTGTGTGTGTGTGTGTGTGTGTGTGTGTGTGTGTGAGACAACACGTGTCCACGCACGTGTTTCATTTTTGTCTTTGTTGACGGGCGCGCCTCCAGCAGTGTGTGAATCTATGTGCGTGTGTATACGTTTGCGTCATGGGACTACAGTATGTATGCCTGCGTATGTGTGTGTGTGTTTTGTGTGCCTGTGAATGTGTGTGCGGTTGCACGTGTGCGGAAAATTGTGTCTGTTGGGACTCGTTTTTGTGAGTGTGAGTGTGCGTCTGTGTGTGTGTGTGCGTCTGTTTGTGTGCGTGTGTCTGTATGTGTGTGTGTGTGCATGCGCAGTACAAACAGAAGATTACGTTGTAACCTGCGACACTCAAGCCCCGTGCGTGTGCGGCATAGTACAACATAAAATAACAGGAATTTTCTTTTTGTTTTGGACTGTACTGTTAGCATTTACACAAAAAAGAGGATCGATGTTGTGCTCGCTGATACGCCGCTTGTTGCTCATGCAAGAGAAATGCACGTGCAACAGCAGACACCAGCGTAGGAATACAGTATGTCACATGATTATTACGTCATGACAAACACTTAAAACGTTTGGTGACTTTATATAGTGACCAATGTAACCAGGTTTAACAACTGTTAACTTGCGTCATTGCAGCCACACGATTGGTTAAATTGGTTAATGACTGGCAGTTGTAAAGCAACTGCCAAATTTGCGTCTGTTTGTGTGCGTGTGTCTGTATGTGTGTGTGTGTGCGTGCGTGCGTCTGTGTGTGTGTGTGCGTCTGTTTGTGTGCGTGTGCGTCTGTATGTGTGTGTGTGCGTCTGTGTGTGTGCGTGCGTGCATGCGTGCGTCTGTGCGTGTGTGTGTGTGTGTGTGCGTGCGTGCATGTGCCTGTGTTTGTCTCTGCCGTGGTCTTGTTGAAGTGAGAGTGAGTCATCTGTCTCTCTCGCATAGACTTATTAATAGATAGACACAGGGAAGAAAATGGCGGCTCGATCTTACAAAGTATTTGCTCATTGTCGCAGTGAAGCACGATATTCTAATTAGGAGCATCACCATATTGATAAAGTGGCTCTTTTCCTGCATGCGCAGTACAAACAGAAGATTACGTTGTAACCTGCGACACTCAAGCCCCGTGCGTGTGCGGCATAGTACAACATAAAATAACAGGAATTTTCTTTTTGTTTTGGACTGTACTGTTAGCATTTACACAAAAAAGAGGATCGATGTTGTGCTCGCTGATACGCCGCTTGTTGCTCATGCAAGAGAAATGCACGTGCAACAGCAGACACCAGCGTAGGAATACAGTATGTCACATGATTATTACGTCATGACAAACAATCGTCCAAACTGGCTATATTGACATTGTTAGAAAAAGTACATAAACACCAAAATAACATTCTGAAGCACCATATGAGCCAAGCGTGGCACTTTGAAAAAAAAAGTACATTTATAAACAAATGTATGAATGAGGTGTGTAGTTCAGTTCTTCCGGCTGCAGTACCACCCGTTGCCACACGTCACGGCTGCTTCACGCCTCGAGTCAGACCCTGTCCCCCTTCTCTCTCCCAATCTCCCTTCCCTCTCTTCTTCTATGGTATAGATGCAAAGTTTCACAGGGAACAGACCAGCCAACCAAACGGGAAAAGGGGGGAAGGTGTTGCTTTTCTACCCTACATGACAACAGCGTCTCTGTGATTGAGCATGGCTGTGTGTGTGTGTGTATTGTGTGTGTGTGTTTGTTTGTGTGTTTGTTTTTGTTGTGTGTTGTGTGCAAGTATGCATGTTTATATCAGGTCTGTCAAACGATTAAAAATGTATCTAATTAATTACAAGCTTTGTGATTGATTAATGAATCTTATAAATCTAAATTAATCGCATACATAATTACATGCTCTATTTTCTGTGACCAGAAGTCAAGGCGATGTCAGTTCAATACTGCACTGACATCTTGACCTTGATAACTCAGAGTGGCATTAGAAAAAATGGATCTAGATGAAATCAGGTCCTTCTGTCTCTTAAAGTATATAGTGTCCAGCCTCTTGGGATAGTTTTCACAGTGCCAGCTGACAACAATAGTTTTGTCTTTTTGGAGAACGTCTGTGTCAGACACGTTCCTCCCTGCGATGTGTGAATTCTCCGACCACAACAATAGCACGGTCACAAATGGGCTAAATTGACAGGAGCCAATCGCCTCCCGCTCTCCATTATATGCGATCGTAGGAGCGAATAAAACCTTCGCTTCTTGTGGTGAAGCACAACCGCATCTACCTTTCGTCCAGAGTTCAACGCAGGTGAACTTTGACCGCTGATATTGCAGCCTCAACTAACAGCAAGAACGCATGTGTGGTTGACTCCACAGGGCTGCAGATGTTGTTTTCTTAAGGCAGGATGGAATGGAGGAGACTTTGGTTACTGCGGTGTCTAACCATAGACATCCGTTTTGTACAATGTTCCTAATGATAAGTGCAAACCGTCCCTACACATTTTCCCGTCACAAAACAACAACCGCTCTTGTTGTGTGACCAACAATCTCTCACACTAAAACCAGGAAACGGAGTAACGTGTGTGGCTCACCTCCTGCACTGACCCCTTTCAGCACAACCTATGCATTTCACATCGGAACGCGGCGGTCCATCGCCTGCCCAGTGTTTCAATTGTGTATGCGTGACTGCAGCCTTAGCAAAAGTAACTACGGGGGCGGAGCTATCAGTGCAATGAACTGCTTGTACTGCGTGTGTGCGTGCGTGTTCGCGTTTGTGTGTGCGAGCGTGCGTGTGCATGTTGCCTACCATCAGAATCGATGCTGTTGAGCGCAGTAGGGGGGATGATTGACACCTTGCACTGGCCCAGGGGACACTTGCGGGGGTACAGGTCCATGCAGGCTGTGTGCACCTAGAGCACACACACAAACGTGCACACACACACACACACACACACGCGCACAGACGCATGATGCACATTTTTGAAAAACATTGGAAGTTTAAGGTGTGTTGAGTGTTCCAGTAACAACGTCGGTATCTACCGCAGCTTTATACTGCAGACAGACAGACATATCTGCCATAGCTGTACACCACAGACAGAAAGACAAACAGACAGGTAGACAGACAGACAGACAGACAGACAGACAGGTGCCTACCATAGCTTTACACCACAGACACCTCCAGTCCTGTAGTCGCAGCACGCTGCCACATGTCTTGTCACAGACGGCACACTTGGCACTGACTGGCAGGTTGCCCTCCAGCCACTGGTGGGGCATGGCGACCTGTAGGAGCACACACACACACACACACACACACACATTAGAATGAATAACAACACAGACAATTATTACCATATGATTATTATTTCACTGTCAAACAAACATGAACATACCCCATCTTCATCTTCAATAATGTCCTTGCCTACGGAAGCCAGCGTGGTCCATTTACAGTTATTAGTGGCTCGGACAGCGCATCGTTTATGGGCTTTGAATTTGCACACTGAAAAACACAAACAAATAACGACGTGTGCAATGGTTAGCATCATTTACACCAAACCCCTGACACGTACACATGGTATACTACATAGATTAGTAGCTGTTTGTAGATGTAGTAGCTGTTTGTGATAGAAATGGCATGGCTTAGTTACTGACATAAAATGATTCTAGTAATAAGACCAGCTTTTATACTAATGAATGATGAACATATTTGAACATATTTGATGATGATGTTTGTTTTTGATTGGAGGGTTGGAATGATGAGTGTAACATGAGTGGTGGTATTACGTTTTTTTAATATATTGTATTGTTTTTTACTCATTTTATATTGTTTTTAATGACGTTGTAGTGTGAAGCACTTTGTGTTACATGAATTTGTAGGAAAAGTGCTATATAAATAAAGATTGATTGATTGATTGATTGATACATACTGTATAATTATTATTGCATATTAGGGCTTCTCGATTATGGAAGACATTTGTATCATGATTATTTTGGTCAATATTTAAATCCCGATTATTTAATACGATAAGTCATTGACTTTGGAAAGACGCCTAAAAAACAAATAAACTGTGAAAACACCTTCAGCTGTGAAATGTTCATTAATACTTCATCTACTCAAGTACTACTACTAAAATACTTCACTTCATTAATCACGTTGACCTTTCACTTTCACCTTGCAAGGGTCAAAACGTAAAAGTGAGCATGTGCCTGTCAATCAGAACACAAGACAAAATGAGAGCTTACTTGCAAAACGTAATGTGCAAAATAATAGTTTCATTTTTTTTTTGTAATTGTTAGGAGCCGAAAATGAAAATCACGATTACAATTCGATTAATTGCACAGCCCTATTACATAAACATAATATATATACATATATATATTAACAGGCACAGTCCAAAATGTTTGCCAAGTGATTTAGTGTGGACATAAATAGCAGAGAGTGTCATAAAGAATTCAGTCCTAACAAGGCGATATGCACTCTGCTGTGTCCCACAGCTAACTGCATCCATGCTAACCAGAATAAATACATTCTCATTAGCTTATTCATTTTGCATCACATCTTTCATCTACAGTTTATGTCAAATTTGGAGCGGGGGTGTGTGTGATTGGCTGGGGATGGGGGGGTATTATGTTATGTTACATGTGTTATGTGCTATGTGATTGGCTGGGGGGGGTGTTATGTTATGATAAATGTGTTAAGTGCTATGTGATTGGCTGGGGGGGTGTTATGTTATGTTACATGTGTTAATTGCTATGTGATTGGCTGGGGGGGGGGGTGTTATGTTACATGTGTTAAGTGCTATGTGATTGGCTGTTGTCATGTTATGAGCTCCTAACAGCCATATTGTATGCCAATACAGTATTGAAAACCCTAAGGCCCGCTTGCAGAGTGAAACTCCCTGCTAAGTCAAAGCAACACACACTCCTGTACCAGCAGGCCGACAAGTCTGCTTCTCCGCGGAGATGAGCAAATAAACGGCAAGACTAAACGGAAACGTGAACTGCTCCATTTAACGTCCTCACCGGCCTCTTCCCAACACTGTCTCAACACATTAGCGCTAATGGCCACATCAAAGCACACACCAGACCAACACACCTCAAATGGGGTTTTTGTTATGCCAATGCAGCACTCCACGCAGCCCCAGAGGCTAGTTATTAGCAGATTAGCGCGGCCGGCGAGACCATCCTCGACAATCCGCTGGCTCCGGTGATGAGTGTGATGCAATGGTAAATTAATACTTCATAAGACGATGGACAGGAGAAGAAGAGGCCGACGGCTCCATTATGGACCAGACAAGGCACTTAGCTGGGCGATAAATAAAAGACCAACCCCCACCTCGGTTACAGTACACCAACACTCACACACACACACACACCATCAGCCACATGGGAAGACTTCTCTCCCGTTTGAGAGCAGCAGAAACCAAAGACCCAAACAAACAAAGCCATCTCCGGCAGCAGAGATCAATGGCTCTGCTAAGCGCTGTTAGATGGCATTAGCAGGGCGTTGGGGGAATAGGCAGGACATGGTACCACCACCGCCTGTTAATTGCTGCGCTAGAACATGGAACATCAGGCTGGCCAAAAACCCTGTTAGCACGTGACGACGATGTAGCTCTCTGTGTGTGTGTGTGTGTGCGCGCATGTGCCTGTGAGTGTGTATTTGTGAGTGTTTGCACACTTAAAGACGGAAATAGAGGTCAATATGAATTTGTATTCATAACAGGAAATCAAAGGGAAATATAAGCAGCTCTGATTGCTGTGAAGTTGTCGTCTGCCTGGCATGTAACACACACACACACACACACACACGCGGTTTCTGCAGCTTCTGCAATACCCTCCCTCTCTATGTGGGTCATCTGTTGTATTATTTTGCCTCTCTAAGCCAATGTCCATATTCTCCTATTGGACTGGATTGCACAGGCTTTGTAAACTGTAAATATTTGTATTGTATTTATGCGCGCTACATGTTGACAGCCAATAGCTGTTTGTCAACATGCAAGTAATGTGAGGCCGTGAAAATCCAGCATTTTGACAGATACTGTAATGTTTCAAAGTTTATTATTTATTGTTCATATACAAGTATGCTTCTGACACGTGTCTGTCCTTATAAAGAAAGGTTTTCCTCAGTATTCGACCCCACCTAGTCTTAGCCTCTTCCGTTCATCAGCACTATGTCACAGAGCACGTGGGTAGCAGATGCTCATTGGTCCTTAACCACTCGCAAGACTACAAGTCCAGCAGGAAGCTAGCGCAGAACTTTATTCACTAATTTCAGTCTTATTATTATAACATATTTACAAGACCTGCAAACAGCCAGACTTGTGTCGTTTAGTTATCAACAAAAGCCTCACTATAAGTGTAACAGTAATTGGTCATTGTGCAATCAAAATGTAGTACCTCTCCTGTAAAGTATGCGGGTCTTGATGCAGTTAGCCAGCGCTGTGTTCCACACGTCACGCAAGTAAAGGCTGGCTCTGCGAGACTATGGACCCCACCTGACTACGGCGGTGAAGAAACGGTAGTTTCCATGCCAAAGGACAACAACAGTAGAATTACCCTACCAACCACTGAGCTAATATATAGCATATGTAGTGCACGTGCATGCACACACTCTACGTGACAACCAGCCTTCCTTAATCCACCCCGGGAACGTGGAAGGGGTGGCGTTGTCATGTTCATGTTCTCTCTCTCTCTCTCTCTCTCTCTCTCTCTCTCTTTGACTCTATTACACAGACCCTCTCTTTCTTTGTATATAAAGGGGGAGCATTGTAGTAGATAATGAGCACTCGATCGAGAAGAGCACACACACACACACACACACACACACACACACACACACACACACACACACACAGGAGTATTAGCCTAATTAGAAGCATAGAATATGCAGACGGTGCTCATTAGGTTTTGCTGGCTGTCACAGACACAATATACCAGAAAGCTTGGTGGTAAACAATATAAATAAAAAAACAAGCACAGCTCCTCTCACAACAGAGGTGTGTAGATGTCTGTGTGCGCAAGGGGCTACACCTTCCCTCTCCCCTCCCCTCCTCCCCCCACAACCCTTCCAGAAGGAGCTGGTGATGTTGAGACTAGATAGACACAAATAAATTGTGACTGGGTTGAGTCTGCGGTGCACTTGTCAGCCATCTCTGCCTCCGGGCCGTATCTAAATTAATTGGGGGGGGGTACAATTGCACTCTCATTGGTCACCAGGACATAGAAACTGCATGTATGTAATCGTGATTCAAATTTCTGACATCATTCTTCACACGTTTTGTGACATTAACCCAAAATAAAGTAAAAAAAAAAACATCTTCCCATGGTGGCTTTTCTTTTCTAACTGCCATATTTTCCATTATGTTCTTCTCCCATATGGGGCTTTTCCACTGGCACAACGAGTTGAGCCATGTTACACTGATTTGCGTTTCCATTAACGGTATAATCGTAACGGGCTACGCCTGAGATGGACCTGCTCTGAAGCGGGGCCAAAGTGAGCCAGGCCTGCCTCTGTAGTCGGCCATGGTCGCGTTCATGACTGTCGTCTGCGGATCCATGACGACAAATTTCTGTCACTGTTGGACATTGCAATAATAAAGTCAAATGCATTAAAGAGGGCATTACTTTTAAACGTGATTGACTCATGATAAGTGTGTCATCAGTTAAAAATGACACACCTTCAAGCGGTAATGGAAATGCAACGTTCAAACGTCAAAGAGTCGTGCCGTGCAGAGCCAAGCCTGTACATGCAATGAAAAAAATGGCCAATACAGTCCCATTAAGAATGATCTTGTGGTCTATATCTTCTATGTCTCTAGTTGAGTCACTTTTGAGCTAGCAACACGAACCGCATGAAGTCCTAATCTATGACGAGCAGCCGTTTCTATAGCTATAAAAGGTGTTCAGCCACTGAGCCCTCCAAATGTATTCTTCCCACCACCAATCAACTGCATCAACTTTATGTTCAGATTCAATATAATGTTGTTAGATTTATTACATGCAACGTCCAATAAACACGAATGTGTATTTCAGCCCAATTCAACTAGCAGACCTTTTATCCAAAGCAACACCAAGTACAGTTACCTTTAAGTCTTATGTATTTTATTAAAATAAATAAGCATTAAAGCATAACAGATATGCTACAAGTTAAGCTACACAAACATCCTCCTGTACAGTCACAGTCAGTTTCCCTTCAAACGAAGCTTCGTCTATTTGCTACTGATTACTACAGAAGCTCCGAAGCTCAAAAAACGACATTCGGGCCAGCTCTAATGAGTAGACACAGGATAGTGACGCGAGTACTTCAAGTGTTGAGTATGTATCTGCACGTGTGTGTGTGGGTGCGTGTGCGTGTGCGTGTGCGTGTGCGTTACCTTCACAGGACAGACCGTGGGAGGTGACCCCAGAGAGGCTATCCTTGCAGACGTTGCAGAAGGTAGGCCGTGCGTGCGAGCAGGCATACCAGTTGTGCATCCCTGAGAAATGTTCCACATTAAACTGTGCCGTCTGGCGAACAAGAAGTTAGAACAGGTTGGCAGCACCCGTATGGGAAGAACACAGCAACAGCACGGTTTCCCAGCACCCACACAGACGCCTCTGAGTTCTGGACGGCAATCTACGTCTACAGTGACTGCAAAACTGCCCGAGCTCCCGAGAACCAACTTTGACAGTTGCCCCGCCTTGGCGGTGTGCAAAAGAAATTCAGACGTCAATCAAGGGACCAAGCCCAGAGAGACGGGAAGAGTACTGACTCAGCAGAAATAACTCAATAGCCTACACCTGTGTGGGTGTACAGGGAAACGCTATTATAAAACATTTCAATGTTACAGGTTATACAGAAATGTCAAGTATCCACATTGTATTGTACTTACTGTAAATGTACATATTATTAGGGTTGGGTACCTTTCAAATGTATAAGGATCCCGGGCGGTACAAGTACCTGGAATTTGGTACTGTCACTCAAATGTACCTTTTTTTTTGTACATTTGATCCAAAGCGTTTTGCAGGTGATTGCTGCCATGCAAGGTGTGACCAACCACCGGGAGCAGTAAGGTGGTTGGGGGTTAGGCGTCTTGCTCAAGGATGCTGACACTGGGGTTTGAGCATTGAACATTACCAGCTAATGTTAGCTTCTTTTGGTACCAGCTTATCTTAGAAGCTGACGTTAGCAGCACGCCTGCAGCCAGTGCTGAAGGCGTTGAACCCACCATGGACGACAAAACATTAAAGTTATAGTCAGCTATTGCAAGCTATTTGTAAGCATTTAGTCAAATTCACCAAAATCTCCTAGCTTACTACCAGTCTCTGTGCGTGTTGAAAACATAATTGGATGCTTATACACAGCCCTGGTGCTGTATATAGGAACATAGACAAAGTGGCGAAAAACGCTCACTTCAACAAAACCACAGTACTACGATTTGCTTCCGAATGCGTTTTGGTGTGTGGAGCAGGGCCGCGGACGTGCGGAGGGACATTGTTAGCACGCGTGTATTTTTCGTGAATCAGTACTCGGCAGCACCGACGTAATTCGGTCGGTACCCATAAAAGCACACGGTTCGGTACCCAACCCTACATATAATAATCAGCAAATAATTATGTCTTCATTTAATATGTGACTAATATGTAATGCAAAACACAATACAAACACACACACACACACACACACACACACACACACACACAGAGCTATCACTGATTCCCTGTAAAATGTGAGGCTTCAGAACCTGCAGTGGGCGCGTAGTGGCTACGACGCGCCCCTAGGCTGAACCACGGCGCCCCGCTTGTAAGCGCTGTGTCGTGTAGCAGCCTAACAGGGTCATGATGAACTGGGGCGCGCTGCGTTCGTGCATGACAAGCTTAAGCGAGCTTAATAATTAGGCGCTATAGCAACCAGTCGGTGTGCGTTGGGTGTACCCTGCTTGTAGCACTGCATGTGCAGCTCAGGGGGTGTTACTGCATTGCAGTGAAGCAGGGGTCTTACGTAAGACCTCCCTCCCAAGTCAAAGACAGTAAGTGGCTGAGCTGCTTTACTCCCCCTCCACAGCCCGATTCATGTACTGTGCATGCTGGCCACTACTGTAGATTAGGTCGTCGTTGAAGGGGGCAGTCAGCCATCTTGATGACCTTCTCTGTCTCGATTCTGCGGGACAGCGCGGCCAATCGCTTGGTTGATGTTAAGGTAGAAGGTGTACGATCGGCCGGTCGAGTCAATGAGTCTGGTTGGTGAAAAACATCCAGCGGGGAAGATCCTGTTAAGATTCATCTCTTTGTGTGCCTGTTTGTCCTTTGAAATGTGTGTGCATGTGTGTGTGTGCGTGTGCACGTATGTGCATGTGTGTGTATGTGTGTGTGTGTGTGTGTGTAGGTGTGTGTGTGTGTGTGTGTGTGTGTGTGTGTGTGCGCGTGTGTGCATGTGTCAGCATGCGTATGTATGTATGTTTGTCTGTCTAGGTGCGCTAATGTAAATGCCTGTACGTGTTTTAATAATGTTTTGTGTGTGCTTATGTGTGGCTGTGTGTATATACTGTGTGTGTTTGTGAGTGTGTTAGGGTTGGGCTGATGGCTGACAGATATCACGACGTTGCGCAGGCATCGTGATAAAAAAACACACTTTTCAGACTACGTTATAAATATCTACTGAGACACTGCGTAATAAGCTTTCCGTTAAAGCAGGGGTGGGGAATCCTGGTCCTGGAGGGCCTAACGACCCACTCATATGAATCTGAGAAACTGAGCCTCTGCATTTTCGGTATCGAGCAAGACAATATAGTGTGCGGTGAATGTTGTTATGATGGCTGAGGAAGAATCAGTACCAGCAACCGTTGCACAGTGCAATAGGCTAATGAAGGGGGCTAAAGAGGGCACTACTTTAAAACGTCACCGACTCAAGATGAACTCGTCATCAAAGATGAACCCGTCATCAGTTAAAGGCACACCTTCAAGCGGATTACCCTGTTGTAATGGAGGTGCGAATCCCTGGGCTGACCGTGCCGAGCTGTGCCGAGTTGAGCCAAGCCAGCACGTACGGTCTAAAGTCATGGAAAAGGTGCACATGTCACGATGCGTGACCTGGGTCCCTTCTATGCATACTGACCGCACTGCTCAGACGTCGGAGCCGCGATCGGCTGTGTGCGTGCGTGCGTGCGCAGTGCACACATCTGGCTAATGTTTCAGTGCATCACACCAAAGTACACCAGACGCCCGTCTCGTCACTTCAAACACACGCGTGCGCTCTGATAATCTCCAGTCACCCTCCGTTGCTAATTTAGTCCCACGCCTAGCCTAGCTACAGTGCTACAGCAACGCCTCAGCGATAGCAACAACTGGACTCTACCTTATGTATGTGGAAATAGCAGATGGTCGTTGTTCTATAGTCCTGGTTCTCTCTCTCCCTCTCTCTCTCTCTCTCCCTCTCCGACACATGCACACAGTCGAACACAGCATGTGTGTGTGTGTGTGTGTGTGTGTGTGTGTGTGTGTTCTGTCTTACCTCGTAGTGTTCGCGGGACTGGACAGATTTGAGCGAACTGATCCAGTCCTCCATTTCTTTCCTGTTCTCTGCACAGAGGATCAGCCTGCGAAACGGAGTGATCACCTGCCAACGGAGGGAGAGGGAGAGAGAGAGAGAGAGAGAGAGAGAGAGAGGTTGGTTTATGTCTGAGGGGGCGACAGAGAGAGAGAGAGAGGGAGAGAGAGAGAGAGAAGGATGGAGGGTTCACTGTTCCTCCCGTCTTTAACCGGCGGCGGCAGCTCGCTCCGTCTTTAAGGGAAGGACGCAAGGGCAGCCCCCTCCCTTATTCTTCACATCCCCTCCCTCGTTCTCTCTCCCCCGTCTTCCTCCTATGCCTCCTGCTCTCTCTCTCTCTCTCTCTCTCTCTCTCTCTCTCTCTCCCTCTCTCTCTTCCTAGGGACTGCAGCTTTGAGGAAGATGTTTTCTGACAGGTGTTGTGCTTGTGTGTGTGTGTGTGTGTGTGTGTGTGTGTTTGTGTGTGTGTGTGTGCATGCATGCATTTGTATACGTGAGTGTGTGTGCGTGCGTGCATCTGAGTGTGCGTGTGTGTGTCTGTGCGCGTGCATCCGGGTGTGTGTGTGTGCGTGTTCATGTGTGTGTGTGTGTGTGTGTGTGTGTGTGTGTGTGCGCATGCATGTGTGTGTTGATAACCCGAGAGACAGACAGCACCCTTTTAACATCCCATCACTTATTTATGTTCCTCTCTCTCTCTCTCTCTCTCTCTGACTCGGGACTCATAGGTGACAAAGAGAGAGAGAGAGAGAGAGAGAGAGAGAGAGAGAGAGAGAGAGAGAGAGAGAGAGAGAGAGAGAGATCTAGCATAGTCTAGCAGCAAGTTTTGTAGCAGCCTGCCACAAGAAGTGGGAAATGTACATATATATATATACTATATATACCATCTGTGTTGTTAATAGAATACATGATGCTTCCTATTGGAATGTTCCCATGTACTGTACGTTATAAATGTTGGTAATAGTTCTACTTTAATTGTGAATTTGAAAGATCCTTTTGAAGAATGACACTCCTGTGATAGCACTAAGATGTCTGACGATAAACACACACACACACGCACACACACACACACACACACACACACACACACACACACACACAGAGCTACAGTAGGTTACAGATCAACTGATTTCCTGCAGCCATCCATCACTTCTTTAATTAAACTAAAAACAACAGGGAGATGCGTACACTCACATTTGTCCTTTAATTTGGTTATCTTTCTCCTTTCCTCAAATCAATATTCTATAATATCACCGCTACCTGTAACACAGTAGCATTAACAGTCGTTTGATATTAATTCAAATGAATTAGTAATCATGTCTGTCTACAATTATTTTTATATACATTTAAAACAATTATAAAATGGCTTTCAACCATTATTCATTAGTCACATGTTCCATAACCTCTACAGTTTAAGGCGGGCTATTTCACAGATGAACTGTCCGTTTTACAAGCCACTGGCTGAACGTGTAGCTGCCGGCTGCAGTACAACACAGTACACAGCACACACTCAGCCCTGACAGACCTCTACTATTTACAGAGGAAGAGAGCGAGCCTCGGGGGCCTCTATTATTCTGGCTGTCACTCGGCCTGGCGTTAACAATGCTTCGCTCCTGCTGGCTGAACAGCAGCGCCACGAGGGGCCGTTTCAGGGTGTCGATGGAGCGATCAGACAACATGCATTCACAGCACTCGTGTGTGTGTTGGTGTTGGTGGTGTGTGTGTGTGTTGTTGTTGTTGTTGTTGTTGGGTGTGTGTGTGTGTGTGTTGTTGTTGTTGTTGGGTGTGTGTGTGCGTGTGTGTGTGTGTGTGTGTGTGTGTGTGTTGTTGTTGTTGTTGTTGTTGTTGTTGTTGGGTGTGTGTGTGTTGTTGTTGTTGTTGGGTGTGTGTGTGTGTGTGTGTGTTGTTGTTGTTGTTGGGTGTGTGT
>JAODUE010069167.1:0-15821 GCA_027564755.1 Amblyopsis hoosieri | reverse complement strand
TTCCAGTGTTAAATTAAGTTTTAAGTTAAGTTGCAAAGTAAATGACAGCCAATCTCTATTTTAGGACCTAGATGCATGTTAGAAACCTGCTGCTGATAGTGTGGCCTGGGAAGGTTAGACATGGCTGGGAATGCCTCGGGATCCCCCAGTCAGAGCTTTCCAACGTGCCTCGGGAAAGGGAGGTTTGGGGTCCCCTGCTGAAGCTGCTGCCCCCGCGACCCAACTCCAGATAAGCGGATAAAGATGGATGGATTATTTTGTTGGAAATGTACAAATACATTTTTTATGTAAAATACATATTTTTTTGTCAAATCCAATGAATATACAGTAAATACTGCACTGCAACACCTTAAATGAATCACCTCACAACAATCATGTTACTATTTAATGTGTTGCCCAACTCAACCCTATCCTTTATACAGGATATCAGTAGTGGAGAGGATTTAATTGTCCAATGTTGTTCATTAACCACTAACAGGGTGGTTAGTTGTTAAAGAAAACCATTATATGTTAGGACACTTTAACAAGTTCCTAACCCAGAATGCATATGAAAAACATTCTGTATTTTCTGTCCATCTAAAAAAGTACGAAAGAATGTGGATTTTAATACAGAAAAAAAACACAACAAAAAACACTAGCATCTGTTAGGAACACTGTTAAGACGGGAAAAAAAATCTCCAATCCATCTGTGAAAAGTTAATATCAGAATATCATCCTGGAGCGCTAACAAAACTAGTACCAAACAATCAAAACACCTTTGATTTGATATTCATATACTGTACAGCAGGTACTCAACTCCGGTCCTGGAGGGCCGCACCCTGAATGTTTTAGATCTAACTGTTAACCCTGCTCCAACACAAGGTTGTTAGAAGCCTGATAACGGCCCGTTCATTTGAATCAGGTGTGTTGGAGCAGGGAGAGATCTAAAACATGCAGGGTGCGGCATGCGGAGTTGAACAGCCCTGCTGTACAGTTCAAGGAGTTAACCTTAAATACTGTATGTAAATGTTTGAAACATTAATTTGCATTTGTCATTGCCATGCACAAAGCTTGGGAGTTGATCGAGAAAGGGCGCAACATGTTCCATGCAAAAGGCAATGTTTTATTTATATCAACTGAATGCTGCAGCTATCTGCAGACACATGATGTCACTTCCAGATGGATTCATCAACCTGCTAAGAGTAAAGGGCTTCAGAGATAGTATGAACCCAGCCAGAGCCTTAGCTCTAAAGTGTTTGTGCACTGCAAAAGATGAATAGACACTTACACCATCCGCTTCCTTATGTGGATTCAGACGATAGTATACTGCTTCAATAATACTGCGCCTGAAGAAGATACATAGAAAAGGTTTTGCTTTCCCATAGGCAAACTATAAGCAAAACCATACATTAGAAAAGTCTAACCCTAAATTCACACTGTCCGCTCACTACGACTACAAAGCGACAACATTCATTTCGAACGTAAGCCAGCGACAGTGAGCTCCAGTGGGTGGAGCTATGCTCGGCTACAAAATCGGCCAGCGACAGTTGAAAGTTGGAGAACCTTCTACTTAGGTAATGCAAATTACCTGCGAGTTCGGCGACAACCAACGGCAGGGTAGATTGTCTGAACTTTTGATACTTGCACGCTATAAAAGTGGATTCAAAGCGTATTATTGTGTCCCCGGTTTTCCTTTAATTTACGATGCATCTCTGGCATCGTACAGATTAATATGATTCTTAATATGAGTGCATGGCAGATGGTTTCAGAGATAGTTGGAAATATGATCACGAGTGAGTGATACAGGCATAACGTGGTAGAATAGGCAGCCAATGTTTGACATGATCTGACTACAGATGAAAAATTCCATCCTAAATGCTTTTTTTTTGCGGGAATGCAGCCCATGTTTGCCCTCCTTATACGTTCTAGTTGTCACTGGCGATATAGCAAGACACGCCTCCCCCTATTTGGACACAAGTGAACTCAGCGACGGCTTGGGCGATTTTTTTTTTGTAGCTGAGCGAGCAGACAGTGTGAATGTAGCGTTAGTGTTGCCAATACCAACACAAATCTGACAATATAAATGTTTTATTTCAGAAATATAAATGTCTTAAAAAGATATATTGATGATATTATAACTGGATCAAAACAAAAACATCTCGCCCTTCAATGCCATAAGGCATTGAAGAAGCTCCATCCCACACATTAGAAACTCATTGCCAAGGCTAGGATAGTGTTGTGTGGTGCGGTCTGCACCACTGTGCTTGTGTTCCCATTTACATAGCCAGGGCTGTGTAGAAACACCAGATTATCTATCCAGCGTGCACACATAACAGGGAGCTACCGTACTGTGAGAAATATATTTGGAAACATT
Source organism: Amblyopsis hoosieri (assembly GCA_027564755.1). Classification (NCBI taxonomy): domain Eukaryota; kingdom Metazoa; phylum Chordata; class Actinopteri; order Percopsiformes; family Amblyopsidae; genus Amblyopsis; species Amblyopsis hoosieri. The sequence goes on along the minus strand of JAODUE010069167.1, from coordinate 13,468 downwards.
TTTATTGGGTTACAATCGCTGACTATACCATTAATACTGTACTGACATGGAGGTCAACTGTATTGACATGGTCAATTTAACATATTTTGTTTTCAAATAAAATCATGTGCCAGTGCAACAATGTCTTTCTTGCATTTTCCCACCATTTTGTACCACCAGGTGAGTGATGGGCCTTACTTGCTAGCAAGACCTCCCCCGGGCGGTAGATTGGGGATATTGTCCGCGGCCAGATTTCTCACCACTGTGGCCAGATTTGGAACGCCCTCGTCCCCGGACCGAAACAGCATCTCTAAAACGACATGAGAACGCATGATAACCCAATAGGGTTGAACTGTAGGCTGTTAACAAAAACAACTGCTCGAGGTACTCAACGGGAGGATGGAGACATGAAGAGGCAGGTCAAAACAAAACAGATCAGGTGACGGATCGGAAGCAGACGAAGGTGAGGTGGAAACCATACCAGCGGACAACTGGAAATGAGAACCGGGGGGTGGGGATGGGGGGAGGTTAGGGGGGGTGGGAATGGCACGAGGCCAGTTCAACGGTCAGCCAGAGCATTCCTCTCCTCTCTCCTTCCTTTCTTCCATCTCTTTCCATCTAGCAGAGGCAAACAGCGGGCCAGACACTAGCTCAGCTTCAAGATTATCCTAACCTACTACTCCTCACCAGTGTTGGGCACTGTAATATTATTACTTTTGTCCCAGTAACTAGTAGTGTAACTAATTACTTTTTCCAAAACAGCAATAATGTTACAATTACCAATACAAGTAATGCTACATTACTACAATAATCATATTTCTGGTCCTGGCAAACGTCGAGTAGGCTAATGGAACCAACCAACCTGTCCAATCATCTGGTTTGAGAGGCTGCAATGTTTTCACTTTGGCTAATTGTTGACTCCTAAGGTTCACTAATGTTCCAACAAAGAGGATTCAATTAGAAAATTAGCTGGGTAAACAGATTGTCATTTTTCGAAATGGGCGAGGCAGTGTAGTTATTGTGAAAGTCCTGAGTAACTTGCCAAACACTGCTCGTCACACGATTTAGGACTAGAAGACAGTGTTTGCCTGCAATAGCCATGCTTAATGGCAGATAACACTCAGAATGGTCACCCAACAACACATTTGACACCAACGGCAACGGTGTTCTGTATGAAGGTACTTTTAGGTCTATATTACTTGTGCTGATGTTGTCATTGGTGTTAATGTGAAACTGGCCCCAAGGCAAATGTCCCCCAGAGAGACAGTAAAGTTAACCTGAACAAGTCTGCATGTACTGGCTGTGCTTCTGTGCACCGTTTAAGATTACGCCCACGTCAACATTAGATTATCGTCATGCTGGATTCGGAGTTTAAACATTTAGAATCCTGACACAATGATGAGACATGATCTACTAATAGAAGGTTTACTGCATTGTCACCCACTGTTACATAGCAAAAGCAACATTCTTGTGGCCATAAGACACTTGTTGAAATGACTTTTAACTGCATTTAGTTCCCAAGTTCCCACATTAAGGTCTCCCAGTGAAAAGTTGAATGGCGAGGGAGCAAGGTGTGAGAGAGAGAGCGAGCAAGAGAGCGAGAGCTAGGTGGTCAGTGAGTTCATCCATTTAGAGTGATTGGAGTGGGGCGAAAGGTGCTTACAGAGATGTGAAGAACAAGCCATTCTCAGCTGGTGGTTTGACTCCAGTGACAAACAAAGCAGAAGGTACGCTGAATCTATAGGACGTGACAAAACTACTCATTTCTTTAAGGCTGTCAAGCATGTAACTGACCTGGAACGGCGTCATGGACTTATAGACTTTATAGATGACTGAACACATAAACCTTTAACCCTAGTAAAAAGATACATGTGCAGAGTGCAGACCCAGCTGCGGTGGTAATAGTTGGCAATAGTGAGTCCTGGGATATTTCTACTTCTTCAAAAGAACGTGCTTTTGATGTTTTCCTGTAATCCATTACTCTCGCTCATTTGGTCAGTTAGATTTTGGTCACAAAAAAGTGTTTTCTCTGTCCAGTCCACTGAATGAGACGGGGAGTAGAATATTATCTGATAAAGCATAACGCTCATTTTAGGCAGCTTTAAAACCGCTTTTAATATTCCACATGGCATTATTACTTTTAACTGTAAGAATAATTGACTGATCCCAGACCCCGCCCCTTTTCGCATGTCATCCAATAACAGTTAAGCATTTTTATGAATCTGACAGAAACTCTTTCAACTGTCAACTGTTTACCTGTAATAGCATACTATGCCATTTTGTCCAACCTAGTTACAGTAACTAGGTTGGACAGGTGAAAGGGGCGGGGCTTGGGATCGGTCAATTGCGCTGCACAGATATAAATGTGTGCTCATGCCAAATAACTTGGTAGGTGCTATTCTATATTAACGAATGATGCACTTAATCATGTAATCTGTATTGTTGGGCCTCATGTCGTGAATACGGTACAGTATATATCCTTGTGCTTGACTAAAGAAGTTCTCTGTAGAACGCTGTTTGACAAGGTAGACTAGGGTAGACTAATTTGGCAAGAAGCACACTGCAATATTATTACGAATACGAGAGAGAAAACCAATTGGGGCGGGTCTTACAGCCTAAGCCGGAAAGGTCTATTAGCCAGCGCTGTGTCCCAGCCTTTACGTAAGTATAGACTGACTGTGAGACTAGAAGTGCGTTCAGAATTGGCAGTGGCGAACATTTGTGACAAACATCTTTGCTTTAAATTAGAAATTTGAACGATTTGTGTAAATATTCCAAAAATATTAGATTTAAACTGTTACCTTTGTCCAGCTTCAACGTGTGTTCTACCTCCTCAAACCATTTGCTTTTGTTCGCGGCGAACACAATGCAAATGCATAACTGTTTAAACATGTTTGCAAACGTTCGCCAATTCTGAACGCACCTCAGGAGTATCCCAACACAGGTTGTGTGCAAAACAGTATGCACAGTGTTTGTCCCAATAACAGTCAAGAAAGCCGCTACCCTCTGCCAACATGACTAGCAAAGCCTCCATGCAATAGTATTTACAATGTGCATCAACCAACACATGCCAACGGCACCTGAGTCCATTTAGACTAGTGCATTTTTCATGCTTAATAGAACAGCTGATAAATAACTTTTTGATCACAAAAATCACTGCGGTGATTTACAATAACTGAACATGAACATCCAATTTTAGATCCTTCTTAACTCACACGTATAACACGGCCTTCAAAACCCCAACATTTATTCGAGGAATCAATTGTCAAAACAAATGCAATAAATTTGTGCACCATAACGTCAGCCTCTGTAGTTCACCCTCACCTTCCACTTGAGTCTCCAAGAATTGTTTGAGCTCGGCATCTTTCTTCACCGCCTGCTCTGACAGCTTTGGTGCATTGGGGAAGCACACCAGCAAGACGCTCATGTTGTCCCGACTCCCCTGAAAAAGAAGTTTGGCAGAGGATGAACACATGAGACAGAGTTAGTGTTTGTTGTGTGGCGCTCAGGAGAGAGAGGGGGGTTTCCTGGACACAAATTGTTCCACCTGTGACATACAACAGTACCAGACAGTCAAAGGTTTGAACGCGCCTTCCCATCACAATGAGAAAGTGTGTACACACACCTCTGACTGGTACTGTATATAATAGGGATGGCACCTTTTTATATGTGTATGTATTATACGATACCGATACAAATGAAAGAAAGAAATTGAAAGAAATTGGCCGCCTAGTATTGTACTGGTTAATGTATACCCCTCCCCTTAAAAACAGTCCATTCATTGACAGTAAATATGCATCAGGTGATTGTACACTGAAGACAATAGGCTTGTTGCCCACAGGCAACATCGTGCAGTAGAGCGTTAAAGGCAAGACGCCCACCTTGTGCAGGCAGGTGTCCACCACCTCGTTGCAGATCCCCTCCAGGTCCTGCGACACCTCCAGCCTCGACCTGACAAACTCACACAGGTCATGGTTGGACATGACATCCCAGATGCCATCACACGCCAGCACCACAAACTGGTCCTGCTCCGGCGTCCGGGCCACGTGGGACACCTCCGGCTCGGGGCTGACCATCTGCTCCGTGGGGCCCCTCCCGTCGGCAGACTTGTAGTCGTAGTCGCCCAGGGCGCGCGACACTGCCAGCGAGCCGTTCACCCGCTGGATCATGACGGAGCCGCCGGCGCCCTCGATGCGCTCCTTCTCCCGCGGGTCGCTGGGCTTGTGGTCAGTGGTGGAGAAGCAGATGCGCCCGTCGCGGTAGAAGACGGCGCGCGAGTCCCCGCAGTTCATGAAGTACAGGCGGTCGGGCGAGACCAGCACGCCCACCGCCGTCGAGCCGCTGTCGTCCGAGAGGCCGCGCATGTGCTCGTCGATGCGCAGGAAGCCCGTGCGGATGCCCGCCTCCACCGCCGAGGGTGAAGGCGGCGCCGGCGGAGGGCCCGCGGCGTCTGCTGCCGTGGGTTCTCGGTCGGCCGGGGGCCCCGTCGTCGAGCCCGGCGCCGTCCGCGCGGCCTCCAAAGTAGCATTGACAATGTACTCCAGCAGGTGCTTGCCACAGTAGTTGGCCACCTTGGAGCCGGCGTGGCCGTCGCACACCGCAAAGAAAGACCAGTCGGTGAGGCCCGGCGTGGGCAGGCTTGCCACGGCCGAGTGGGCGTCCTCCATCTCCACACGCCAGCCCTGCATGGAGCTCAGGCCGTAGCGGAGCCCGTTGCCTTCGCCGCGAGCGGTGACCTTCTCCGTCTTGGGCTTGTCCAGGAACGCCCCCATCGAGCGCCAGAACAGTCTCACCTTATGAAGAGACAGACAGAGGGGAAGATGTGCAACAGACTGGATTCAGACCTCCAGTCCTCATGCTCCGTGTACTGTAAGCAGCCTTTGTTTGATACTGTGCTTTGCTAAATGTACTGTAAATTGTAGTTGAATGTTTTTATCGAGACTAGGGATGGGTATCGTTAGGATTTTATAATACCATGATCCATGCTAATTGTGAGAGAGTTAATATAGTTACACATAATAACATTTTTTAACATTAGGTTTGGCAAAAAGTAAAATTCAGCACAACATATCTGAGGGCTGTCTCAAGAATATGTTCTCTAAAGACTTTAATGATCTTAACCCCATCAGGCACTGCCTCTAGAATGGAATTGTATATTGGAGCGGTAAGATTATCCCTCACTGGAATTACACATTATATAGTCCTATGGAATTACCACAAAACTTTTAAACTGGCGCTCTTCATTGAGGAAGATACGTAAACATTGTCTTGGCACCCGCCATATTGTGAGAAACACCATCCGCCAGATGGTGAAACTTGATTCATCACTTCAGAGAATGCATTTCCGAGGCTCCAGAGTGCTTTACGTCACTGCAGTCGACCGTGCACTGAGCATGTTGATCTTAGGGTATCGTGCACCCACTCGTCGATACAATCCCAGTTCACCAAGCTCACAAGCGACAACAATAACAATAAAGTTGTTTGTTGAAGTAGCAGACAAGCTAATAGAACCATATCTTATCAGTCAAAGAGGCCAGCGTTGCCATGCTACAACTCAATTTAGCAGTTTCCTGCCAGACAGGATTCATGCAGGGCCAGATTAGTCAGTTAAACACAGATTATGGACACATGCAACAGCATTTTAAGGCACAAACATGCACTATCCAGGATAATTTTGGTCATATGTTGCCATTAAATATTATGAAAAAATAAATAATCGCTTGTTCCGCCTAATTGGGAATTCTCTCATTGTACTGGTGCATTATACTGTAGGCTTAGCATGAAAACACATTCTTTAATTTGTTAATGTGTCATTAACAAATTAAAGAACCGTCAATGTTGTTATAAAGCAAGTTATACAAGATTGTCATCTTTACAACTATGTGGATTCACTACTTGAATTTGAAACCAGAGCAGCAATTAATTTCAACATGATCAATACCCACTATTGTACTTCCCCTGCCATTTAGCCTGCATATCACCTTCCCAAAGATCTACGACCCTGTAGTAAAACAGTTAGATCACAGTTAATACAACCCTGACTGAATGTAGACAGTAGAGACATGCTTAATGGTTATCATAGCCTAACATTTGCACTTATCAATGCCGGGCAAACGTACGGCTCTTCATTTGATAACTCATCATCTTTATAGAGATATTGAAGTCAAACCAGAAGTAACAATTTCCTGGACAAAGTGCTCTATTAAGAGACTGTGACGTCACCTCAGAACTGTGGCGTCTTGGCAGTTTACATGTACTAAGCCAGACTGGAGCCTATAAGACTATACCCCCACAGAAAGTGTGCAAGTGTCTGTGTATATAAATACAGTATATACAATATGTGCATAAGACAGTTATTAAAGAGTTATTAAATACAGCTCAGGGCTGCAAAGTCTTAGTGTGTTTTTCTCACACAGAGAGTAACTTAAGACAGCGGTGTAAACAACAGACAGTCCTAGTCAAACGTGTGTATTTATGTCCCATGTGTGCTTGTGAGCATTATGTAAATGTTAACATACAAATAGTGTGCACCTAAAGGTTTGGCACAGGTGCATACTAGTAAGAATCAACTGCAGGTGAAGAAAGCCACTGCCCAACTAGAGCAAGGCTGGGCCATATCGCTCCCTGTTGGCGCGTGACACACATTATATGAGTTATTCTAAGATGGCCAGTTAATGCTGTGTGTACTAGTGATTATGTTCATGGACAGTGCCAAAGCTGGATTGATATAAGCTGTATAGCAGGCCCTAGAGTAGCATTAGGCTATAACAACATCATGGCTGTAGCAGGATCTCGCATGATAGTGTTAACACGTATGCTTTTGATGAGGGTAATGTTATTTCTGGACAACATACAGACCAGATACCCAATAAAAGCAGCCCACAACAGCCAGTAAAACCATAGTCAGTAAAGCGCCTTCACAATTATTGAACAGTATTATTAGTTACTCCGTTAATTCAAAGACAGGTTAATAGAATATTCGTCAATGTTCCAATCCCATTCACTAGATGTCATGTGGTATTGTTAAGTGTTTTACAATACTTTTACCTTACAATACTACTAATCAATCATTGACTAACGATCCAAAACAAACCTTAAACATTGGAGACAGGGTCACATATCATAACAATCCGTTGCAATAACACACATTGCATATTTGTGTTGTTGTGTAAATGAATATCTGGTTAAAATTAAGTCACTTCGCAATCATTGTTGCTAACAGCTAGCCTGCCCAGTTAAACAGTTGTTAAATGCTAATGTTAGTTACGGTACTGCTACGAAGTCAATTCTACGTCAGCGTTAGCTGTGTACAGCACACGTTAGCCTGACTATTTACTACTTGCATTGCAGAATACTTACTTTATAGGTATGAAAAGGGCCGTGTGAATCCTTCTTAAAGATTTAGTTGAACGGATAACCGCTGTGGGGCGATGTAGATTAATTTAGCCACTTTGGTTTTTCGACCCCTGCTTTCTAGCTAGCATTTCACACGGACAGTTCTCCTTTCAGCATGTCTCTGCATCGAAATAAAGCTTTGATATACATGTTTGACACTGATACAACACGACCGCCAATAAATACTCAGATGGGAGGCTATTTAAAAGTGAAATGCCTATCAAGATATCTGTAGTTTGAGTCCCTGGCTAATTTTGGCTAAGATAGATGTATGAAACAGATGACGTTCTTTCTCAACATCCAGTTGGAGGGAGTGGCATTCGTTTCGTTCTCGTCAATTATTGGCCAGATTAGAAGATGAGACACGATTGGTCAATATATACGTCAGTCAGACTTGTAAACAATAAAAATGAATTATATGATGGCTGCGTGTTATGAGAATAGATTCCTAAGCATTAAGCAATATAAATATAAAAGAAACCTATCTGCTACCAGCGTCATATTATTGTATGTCTCTGTCTGCTATTTTGCACAAAATCAACACCTCAACACAACAACCTAACTCTATCTCTGACACAATTTACACAACCACCAGAGAGAATGGAATTTATGTTAGCATTATTTTTCCAATATCTCTGCAACCACACTCAAAATTGTATTAATACTGTATCAATAGCAAGAATATTACCAACAGCAACATTGGGTAGGCTATAACTCATTTCAACATTTGTTATTAAACATCACTATTTTGGCTCATGGCTGTAAATGTCATTAGACTCCAATGGGCTATTTTGGCTTGCTATATGTTATATCGTTTATAATGGATAATGTGTATGTTACAGTAACTTGATGACATGCGGCTGTCAGTATCCTAACTGAATGTTGGTAACTTATGACTGGGTGGCTGTGTGCATGATCTGTTATACTTTTGACACAGGTAATGACTGTAATTCGCTGTCAATGCATGTTGTAAACCACGTTTTTAAAGTAGCTCAATATACTTTTCTGCCAGTAGATGTCACACTCACACACCTTAAACATACATGCAAGGCCGGCTAAAGAACCAGGAGCCCCAGAGCATTCAGAATGTCATTTTCTGCTCTGGATGAAATTGACCGAGATACATACAGTATCCCAGGCCCCGCCCCCTTTTGCATGTCCTCCAATAACAGTTGAGATTTTTTTTTTTATCTGATGTAACAATCTGGGGTCAACCTCTGTTTTCCTGTAATAGCTTTCTATGGTGTTTTGTCCAACCTAATTACAGTAGCTAATGGGCAGGACCAGAGCCATGTAAAGAGAGAGTTGCATCATCTCCGTTCACTCCAGTGGACCATTTTTTCATATCAACAAAGCCTCAAAATAGTTCACGGAAGTTAGCCTAAATACTAAAAGTACACTATACATTCAATTTTAAATGTAATTCTGTGCATTTATTGACTACTAATTACCCAAAAATTTAGTTTTATATTAACGTAACATCGCAAGCTGTTAAGGCTTTGAGAGCAGCCTTATGGAAATGACATGTAAATCACAGGACTACTGTGGGGTTTTTTTACAACGTGATTTGACAACAATTACTCCCACTCCCTCTCTCTCTCTCTCTCTCTCTCTCTCTCAAAATGTTTTGTTTTATATTAGTATATAAATATATATACATTCAAATTGCCCACCAAGCACTTCCTGGAACTATTTTGCCATTTGGCCTCTCCATGAACCATGTGATGGTTAATCATTTCAAACTATTGTTGGCATTACTCTGTTATTTCCATGGCTCTGGGTAGGACAACTGAAGGGGGCGGGGCTTGGGATAGGTCAATTTCTCCACTATATTTACATAGTAAATAGTTGTGAATGGGATCTCACTGCAGGAGGAAAGATCTCTCCACTGTGCCGCTCACACTATTGGGGATCTGGGGGCGCTATAACAAAACCAAGACAAGAGTGTACCTGAAGTGCGTTCAGTATTGGCAAACAGTGGAGAACGTTCGTGACGAACATGTTTGCTTTGAACGTGAATTTTGAACGATTTGTGTAAACATTTCAAAAATATTAGATTTGAACCGTCACCCTTCACCCAGCTCCAACGTGTGTTCACGGAGAACTACCTCCGCAAACCGCTTGCTTTTGTTCGTGCAAACGTTCACGGCGAACACAAACGCAAATGCAAAACTGTTTACATATGTTTGCAAACGTTCGCAATGTTCGCAATGTTCGTTAATTCTGACCCCACCTCTGTTTGGATGTACAAAGGCTTAAACGTGAAGTCAGCGATTGTAAGCTAACAACTAATAACACAGAACTGCCAGTTCTGTGTGCAGTGCTGAAAAAATAATCTGGTGTTTCTACACAGTCCTGACTCTGTAAATGGGAACATAAACAAAGTGGTGCAGACCGCACCACACAACACCTATGCTTCTGAAAGAGCACGATGTGGCATTTGATTGGTTGATCGAGTTCAAATATACATTTTATGATTATATTTTATATATATTATACTTCTATCTGAAGATATAGAACTACCTCCCCAAACCGTTTGCTTTTGTTTGCAAACGTTCACGGTGAACACAATGCAAAAGCAAAACTGTTTAAATATGTTTTTCAAACGTTTGCAAACAGTCGCAAACGTTCGCAAATGTTCGCTATGTTCGCCAATTCTGAACGCACCTCTGTTTGGATGTACAAAGGCTTAAAGGTGAAGTCAGCGATTGTAAGCTAACAACTAACTAATAACATATTTAACATATTTATATTTACAAAATGTAGACTTCATAAAATGCCTATTTATTTATTTATTTATTTATTTATATATTTATTTATTTATTTGTTTGTTTGTTTGTTTGTTTGTTTGTTTGTTTGTTTGTTTGTTTGTTTGTTTGTTTGTTCATTTATTAAATCAATTATCCATCAAAGACATGTAAATCTTGCAGTCTTGGCAATATGCCTTTCACTGCATGTATGAAATCACCCCATGGCTGATTCCCTATGCCGTGTACAGCAATCACGCCTTGCCTTGCCCTCCGCTCTTCAAACACAAGAGTACTTGAAAAGCTGATTTCCTGCTCCTCGGAGAGAGAGCAGGTTTCTTTTGTGGGCTGAGGAGCCGGGTCAAAACAATAATTGTTGTCAAATCACGTTGTAAAAAAAAACCCACAGTAGTCCTGTGATTTACATGTCATTTCCATAAGGCTGCTCTCAAAGCCATAACAGCTTGCGATGTTATGTTAATGGTTTTATTACTCATGTTCATGAGGGCAAATCAATTTCATTTCCTGACTATAATGTATACCGGGGAAGAGTGTGTCCTTGTGTCTTGAATAAAAGTGTGTGTGTGTGTGTGTGTGTGTGTGTGTATGCACTTACAGTACACTCCAAACAGACACTTACACATATAAATGCATGTTATGTGAGGGTGGGAGGTGGGGAGAGAACACACTGCTCCCCAAGCCTCTAATGGGATTAGACTCATTAAACAGCTGTTTACTAAATGGGAAAGGTCTCTCTCTCTCTCTCTCTCTCTCTCTCTCCATCTCCCTCTCTCTCTCTCTCTCTCTCTCCCCCCCCCCACCATCCCATTCCACTGATCATTTCAGAACCACTCTCTCTGATCCCTAATCAGTGAGAAGGCCTAGAAGTGCCCATGGGGCTAAGCACACACATACAAAATCTCAGGGTCCTATAAGTGCACCCAGCATACACACACACACACACACACACACACACGTACAAAACAAGCGCTGACAACCCAGCAGGTGTACACTAACTGTTGGGGCACGCGTGGTTGCAAGCATTTACATCATTTTTGTTCTGTTTTAGTCAGTAGCAGACATGGCTTTGATTATATGGCTGTGATCTTTTGCCATGAGTTGCTATACAATATGCCAACCGCAAGTCTCATTATACTGTTCAGAGTTATTCATTGTATGTACATTGTTCTAACCAGTAATACGAAATACGAATTATATACCAACTAACTTATTCAAGTATCCTGTGATCAAAAGGTGTTGTTTTAGAGTCAATTTAATGGCATCGTTAAATGTTCTCCCATTCTACTACCAGAGGTAGGTTAATATGATGTAGGCTACTGTACAGTATTTCAGAGCGGTGCTAGAGGTGAGCATCAACAGTATCATACTACCACCTAGTGTTTACAAGTGGAAATGCTGTTATGGTTAACCACAGATCGACGGCGCAAAACCAAGAAAGTGCGCAATAGGTGACAGCTAGCTAGCTGTACAATAAACTAACATGGACTATTCCATTAAAGTTTTGATTCCAATAAATAGCTATTTTTGACTATTTGTTTTATAGTTATAAGCATTTAGAAATAGCAATAAGATAGGGCAATAATAATAATTAATATATTATTATTTATTGTATATATTATAAGGACATTTGATGAACCAACTGTCACGCTGATGATCTGTGAGTGTGAATGGTGATTGAAATGGCAATAAACCAAATAATTTCCCAGGTGAGCTGTGTGGAGCCATGTGGAACCCCGTTCTCCTCTCCGTGAGATGATACTGGTGTATTGATACTGGTGGAGAGAGTTCATCCAGAAGCCTTTTTAACAAAGCAAAATTGTCTTTTCCCCAAGCTGGCTGAAAGAATGACGCCAAACCCCAAAGATACTGTAGGCTAAACACCCTTCTATAGATCTTATTCACAATGATTCTCATTGTCTTCAATCATCCATCCAGGTCCAGCACTTTCACTCTCTCAAATCCTCCATGATGGAGCTGTGTCAGAGAGGACTTTGGCTGTGTCGAGAGAGAGATGAAGAAGAAGTATTTGTGATTGTAGTCTTTGTTTCCCATTTTTTAATTATCTGTTCAAATAATTCTGGCATCATTTTTAACAGACTGTCATAACGAACACATAATAGAATTTACTGTATTTCTGTGTTTGTGTGTTTGCGCGTGGATGCTGGTTGTGTGTAGATGTGAGCAGGGGATTAGAGAGAATGAAACCAGTTCCACCCCGCTGCTGAACATGAACTGCCCTAATGAAGTGCTTTTGACGAATATATTGAATCACTACTGGCTTCTTGGAATCTATAACCCTGCCTTTACCTCCGAAAGAGGATTCTCAATGGAATTCTTGAAAAAATAAAAGCATAATACATATATAATCATGGTCATGAAAGAAGGTACAGAATTGCAGATCCGGTGAAATAATTATATTATTTTGAAGGACAGTGAATTGTGAGTGAATTAAACATATGAGCCCCATGATGCTACACTGGCTGGCCTTGTGGAGGATCCAGGCTTTTTATATAAAATAAATAGCTGAATGTAATGTAATATGAATGTAAAATAGCAGTAAACGTAGATTAAGATACTGCTAGTCTTTTCCAGTCAGGGCAGAGAGGCTCTTTAGCAAACTGTGTACTTATGGGCTTACTAACCAACCACATAGAGTTAATTAAAGATTCAGTTTGATCCTGACTGACCCACATTTGTGTGTGTGTGTGTGTGTGTGTGTGTGTGTGTGTGTGTGTGTGTGTGTTCTGACATCAACTGCCCTGCAAGAAAGGCTGCATGTCCATTATTGATGATGTCATTTAAATATGCACAGCGACAAAACAGCCAGTTTAAATCCTGGCCAGGGTTATGTGTACATGTATTATCTATAAAGATCACAGAGACATTTTTTAAAATAATATTTAGATATTGTCGTTTTCTATTTATTAGCTTGTTATGCAAATAGCAATATTGTGTCAAAAACTAACAAAATCACACTTGTGCTATTAGTGACAATGACAGCTGATCACTCTGATAATAATCAAATAACTATTTTATTTTATTATTACCGTACTGTTAGAAGTAAGCTATTATTCATATTCATATTATTCATATTATTTATATAAGTACATTGGTATCAGTGTTCTTCTTCATGTGTGTGTGTGTGTGTCCAGTGCAGTGTGATCTAACAGCAGCTGACAGGCAGGTTTAAGGTCTCTCTCTAGGGTCATCTGTGTGGGCGTGTGTGTGTGTGTGTGTGTGTGTGTGTGCGTGTGTGTGTGTGTGTGTGTGTGTGTGTGCGTGTGTGCGTGCGTATGTGTGTGTGAGAGAGTGAGAGAGATAGAGAT
>JAODUE010069156.1:0-15823 GCA_027564755.1 Amblyopsis hoosieri | reverse complement strand
CACACACACACACACACACACACACACACACACACACACACACACACACACACACACACACACACACACACACTTATCTCACACACTCTCTGGAAACCCAAGACAGTATTACAACAGTCTAAGGTCAATACAAAACATTTAGTTTTCAAGACAGACTCATTACAAGTAATTGAGTAGTGTAGAATACACAGTGGAAATAACAGAAACAAAGGAGTTTTTTTCCCCAGATGTTTTATATTTTGATGGCAGCAGAAAAGACAAGTACAGATTTAGCTTCCATTTCTTTCTTAATGGTTGTAAAAGCCTACAAGGTGAGGGGCTCAGAAACAGTGAAAGATGAAGCACTCAAAACACAGAAACACAGAGCAGAGTGACAGGGAGCAGGAGTCTGAGTGAGAGAGAGCTTGCAGATCAAAGAAGCATCAGAGCTACACAATCAAAGTGGAATAAAGATCAGAACGGTGCTTCCTATAGCTGACAATCTCTACCCTCCCTCCCACCCTGTTAAGATTTCTTAGAGTAGCACAGTGTGAAATGGGCTACAGTCACGAGGCGATCCACAAATTGTTGACAACAAACAAGTCAGAAATCAGATATTCTGATGGTTAGGCTCAGAATGCACGGTTCCATTTTAGGCTTTGATAGTTAGTTACTCCCTTTTTATTTTTTTTCTCCTCTTTCCAAACCTCTTTTTCATAACATTTCCATCTTATATAACTGAAGGTGAAGTCTCTAGTTTGCTATTATCGTAGTCATGACGGTGTGGGCGTTTGCTAGCAGGCTCTGCATCTCCAGACAGTCTAGGAGATGTTCAGGATTTGATATTAAGAGCCCGGGCAGACCTCTCGTGGTGCCAGTCCCTCAGACGGGCATAGCGAGGACTCTGAATCTCAGTGAGGAACTTTTCCCTAACCGCACAAGGAGATAAGAAACAGAAAGACAGATAGGGAAAAGACAGGATAGGTTAAGCAAAAACATAATTCAAAGAAATGTTAGAGGAAAAAACGAATGGAAAAATTAGATTTCCACCTTATGTGGCAGTAAAGCAAATTTTGTTCAGATGCAAATTAAATACGTTGGGCTAAAGAACATTGCCAGATATCAACTTAGGGCATATAAAATAAAGAATAAAAAAGGAATTCAACACAAACTGAAATGTAATTTTTGTCTCCAAGGGCAAACAGTGTATCCAAAATTACAACTGGAAACTGGAATGATGCATGGTTTACCAATTATATTTAGTGTTACAACAGGCCAAAAGTCCACTGCTGCATTTTAAAATAAGGTGAGGAAAAAATGTTTTAAAAAGAACTCCAACACAATTGTTAAACCACAGATGTTCAAAGCCACCAACACGATGTTTAAAACATCAATTATGCTATAGTTAGTGATAAAACACAGCTCACAGACTTGTGCAACAAGCAGCAAACATTAACAGCTAAACATCACATGGGGATGCAAAAGTCGAGCGCAACTATTGATCTAAACTAATGAACACACAACACGACACAGTATTAGAGCGCAGTAGCGCTTCTATTCTCACACACACACACACACACACACACACACACACACACACATTACCTGGACCTCTTCATGTTTTCATCATCTGGGTCCTGCACTGAGAGATCCAGAACAGGCACACATCAGAATGCTTCACTGGCACAAAGCCTGGCCCACTATTAATAGCCACAGCAGCCATTATCTGGCCATCACAACCACCTTAAACCTACACCAATCTGCCATATCTGTAGAGTGTGTGGCAGCTAAACCATGACAGTAGAATAGTAATTACAATCTTTAAAAAAGCATGCCATCTCAGAAAGCAGCAGATGGGAAAGTTTCATCACCCCTAGACAGCTGAATACCACACACCCGTTCCATCAATCACCCATGTGTCCCATCTTCCTTATAAGGGTCATGATCAGGATTGTGTGCAGGGCAGGTCTGCACCTCAAACAAAACGCTTACGCCGCCCCCCCCTCCCTCCATCATGCCAGGCCTGGGCACACTGACTTACTGAAGTCGGTGCCCGTGAGCTGGGCCAGGATGCGGAAGGAACGGGACTGAGTGGTGCCCGTGCGAGGCTGCCAATCCTGAGTGTCCTCAATCAGCCTCTTCTTGCTGCGGTCATTCGGGATGAAGCAGGGCACAGCGTCTACCCGCAGACCATGCCTGTGCACGCACACACACACGCACACGGGCACGCACGGGCGCGCACGGGCGCGCACGCACACACAACAGCAGCGACAGCACAAGTCAGGCCAGGAGCCCAGGTAACAGATTCACCTGGGGAGTACCTGTTCACTACAGGCCAGCCAATCAGGTGACCACCAACACCGTGGGCAATCTGAACAGATCATCTGGCCATTACGTAGATTGTGTAATCACGTAGCCACACGTTATGCAGAGTAACAGATGCTCGTTATACGAGATCTCCAGGGCTGACACGTAAGTGGCCTTTAATTCATTAGCGGTGATCAACTTCACTATGGCGATTGTGAAATTATTCATTTATGTTTACAAAGACAGGAGAGTACATGACAAATAATGCATGCATTTATCAAAACAAGGTGAAAGATGAATGGTTACATGTAATGTTGCCTTGCTCATCCCCTGCATTTTAATCTTATCCTTCCTATCCTAATGTATTCAGGACAGGACCATGACCGTGTAGCTAAGCCAAAAACAGAGACAAAGAGTCAAAGAGACAAAGAGACAGTAGCATGCTAGCAAAGTAGCCTGCATGCATCTGAACCTTACTTGGACTCAGGATACATGTCCACATAGTACTGTGCTTCCCCCCTGTAGAACAGACCAGGTACAGAGACAGATTGTACAGGCAGTTAACAGAGCATCGACCAAACACAGAGAAAATGTATTAATTAATGAATGTTAAAAGAGAGAGCTGGTTGGGTGAACCACGATTCGATGAAGACTTCAAAAATAGTTATGTTTTGCCTGCCGGCTCTTCACATAACTTTTTTTGTAAAGTTTTCCAGAACAATAAGAAGCTAATCGAGGTTGACCTATAATTAGAAAAGAACTGCACATATTCTGCTAGAGAATGGGAGTTATATGAAGGGTGAATAATAATTTGACAGGCAAGCATTCATTATTTTCCATCAGGTGAAGGTAACAAGAAGCTTTACTGACTTGTCAAGAGTTTCCATCTGCAGAATTGAAAGAAAAGAGAGAGTGAAGGAAAAAGAGGTCAGGGTTCAGCATTAGAATACGACAGCAATAGAAAGTGTCAAAATATGACGCCAGTCATGCACGATGGGGAGAAAAGCATTTTCTGTAGGATGCACAAAACATGCAGAAGGTGACAAAGGAGACAGGCTGTTATTGTCACCAGGCTCGGCGAGAGAAAGACACCATTGTGAGAATGTCAAAGGCATTCTGTTCGTTTCAGATAGTAAATGTGACCTCATGTGACTCGGCTGGTTTAGCACAAAACCCCCGTCATTCCGCCGCTCTCGTTCATGTACGACAAATGCTGCTTATCAAGGTTATGTCAATAACCGTGGCATTTGCTATAGAAATCTGGTCTAATATTGGCATTATCTGTGTTCCAAACATAGTCAATAATGGGAAATGTCACCACAGTGAAGAATCACGATGTCATTGGAAACTCTGTACAAACCCTCACGACAAACCTATTTCGGTAAAAACAAGCCCTCATACGCTGTGCATGTCCTGCATGCCAAAATACATTGTTCACCACGTTTAATGCCAACCGGTGTGCATTGAAAACTTGGCTCACTAATCAGCGGATATAACTTGAGCGTGTTGTTTTCAGAGACGGCAATGGATTGAGCCCAATCCCATCTTCATGATTTCATGTTTGAGGCCTCTTTAAGGAAGGCTACAAAGTAATTCAGCACCACCGCAGTAAATGCACTCTGAGAACTCAGCAGATTTTATAGGAGTCTTGAGGGAGGCTAAATACAGTAACAGACACCATGTAGCCCAAGCAAAGGTCTGACTACTGCCACCGCCTTGACAGCAGCAGGCCATTTCCTCTGCCCGTCCACTTCAAGAGCACCATTTCATGTCAAGCTGCTCCTTCTCGGTTAGCCTAAAGAGTGTTTGATTCATTCCAAACCAAGTTCAGTTTTAACATGAAAGGAATAATACAAGTTAATGGACACGTTTACCTAACCACACACTCAATTCATGTATGTCTGTTTATATACAGTATATCCCAAGGATTTGACACATTTCATTTATTAAAATAGCATAATTAAATTGCAGCCTGAGGCAGGCAAGATGGTTGACATTTTCTTTTGACAGCAATGTCAAATGCTGTAAAAAATGAGAGTTCACATCTCTTTTGCCATTTGTTGACACCATTATAGACAGAGGACACATTGCTCATCTTACATTGGATTAGCCTCCATTACTGCACATTAGACTGCTTTTATCTCTGGTGTGCTCAGCCATGCTTGTCTCTTCAGCATTAAATTGTTGGCTAATGGACAGCACTAATTAATACCCCTCCAGTAATTCTCTCCATTATATAATGCACATGCTTGCTGTACGAGATTCATCTTTTTGATCATCAGAAGTTCATTTCACAAGATGATATAGCGCTTTCCAAGGGAAGTTAATCGTTAATCTACCTGGTACCTACCCGTTTGGTGTCTGCTGCAACCTGGCAGGGCTCTGTGTTGGTGGGGTGTTAAGTTTAGGGGAGTATGCCACAGGCTTAATAACAGGACCTGAGTTGGCATTGCCTCCAGCTGCTGCAAAAGGCCTCGCCATCTTGTTAATGGCCGTGCTGGGGGCAAAGGAGTACTTTGGCTGAACCGAGGCTGGGGCAAGCAAATCCTACAAAACATGTGAGACAAAGAGTAGCACGGCACAAACCATGCAGTTAGACAGGGAACACACGCAGAAAAATATAGTTTCTCAAGTTGCACAATCCCAAGATCGTGTTGGGACACCTCCCCGTGAAGTCTAATCTTGGTTAAAAAACGAGCCCCGTCAAAAACCAGCGAACATTTCTCTGCGCACAGTGGAGTGCTTAGGAATGTGTGACACTCCCCATTGTCTGATTCATATTTGTTCTGGCAGTCACCCAAGGACTGTCCAAACTAATGTGCTTCTACAGGAAAGGACATTAGGTTTAACCACTTAAGAATTAGAATGATGTGTCACTTTAAAAAGCATTACTAATATCAACCTCTTCCACTTTCCTTAAAACATCAAATGAAATGAATGAACAGTACGTTTCTGACAGTTTCCCCTGAACCAGGGATTGTGCAAGGTATTGACGGGTGCACCCCAATAGCAACATGCAGACCATTCCATCTAGCAGACCAACAATCTGCTTGGTGACTGACTGATGCATTGATAATGCATGCTGCTTGGGCCCTTGTAGGAGCTTGAGATGAATTAATCAGCATGAGCTCAAACACTAGATGACATAATTCATTGAGGCCCTCTGAGAGCTTAAAAGGAGTTTCAAATTGCACCATCCGTCACAATGGACAGATAACAGAGCACAGGGAGGGAGGAAACGAAAGGAGGACAGTCTCCTTCACAGAGAAGGGGGGGGGGGGGGTCTTTTAACAGGAAACCTAGGAGACGTGTTTATTTACGGCTAACCAAGCAGACCACATTGCCAAAACATCCCGGTCTTTGAGCAGGGGTGAGATTATGTTAGACACAAAAAAAAACACAGCCTTACCCGCTGCTCTCCACCCACATTGTAAGCTCTGAAAGAAAACCAGAAAACAGTAATTAGAATATGAAGTCAACCCCTAAGAAGGGTTCGATTTTGAGAAAAGGTGTTCATGTGTGCATAAGCTACAGTCATGTGAAATAGCGGTGTAAATGTATCACATATTCCCATACTAAAATGGTAATAGCAATGTTTATCAAGCACAACTATTTCAAAGAATAATCAGTAGATATCAATAACAAGACACAGTTGTTCTTTATGATGTCATACATAGAAAGGGAAACCGCAGCAGTACTGTATGTTACATCTGGTTCCAGTTGACCTGAAATACATGCGTCATTGGTGTATAATTTGTCTTAAATTACAACTTAAAGCTTGTTCAGGAAAACGATTTGAAACATCAAGTACCATAATAATTTGTTTCTATATAAATTTACCAATAGACACTATATTACCTAGGCTTAATGTTGCATTAATCAAAATGCTTGTATTAGTGTACTTTACGCAAGTGATTTGTGAAGTGAATTGCTGTGTCAACTCAAAATACACTCGAGTAAAACCACACTCTCAACCACATCCCAAAACCATCCCTTCTCCATTCCTTGATAATGAAGCTTTCACTCCCAAATAAATAAAGAAAGAAAGCAGGGAGAAATAGAGAACACAGGAAGGGAAGACAGAGCAGAGACACTAATTGATGATCCGGAACCAAAAAAGCAGCGAACTGGGAAACAGGCAATAACAACAGCTTGAATGCCTACTTTGCTGTGACCACACCATCACTCCAATATACCTTCACGCACAGTATACAGTACTATATGGCCACTGTGTGTCAATGGGGTAATTGATTGATGCAGTGTTAATGGAAAACAGATACATTCATCAAGTGAAGTTTATTGCATGGACAATTACCGGTACTTTAAAAAAAAAGAAGAAAAAAGACACACAAAACAGTTGAGTCAGCGATTGTAAGCTAATATACACTTAGTCAAAATCAGCAGAAATCCCCTTACTGTCTAAAACTAATCTGGTGTTTCTACACCGTCCTGAGTCTGTAAATATGGACACAAACAAACTCTAGACTAGATGTCATTAAAGGGATAAAGGTGTTTTAGCTTTGATAGCTCAAATACCTACTACATTTCTTCAGGATTGCTGACTCCAACTTTAACTCCAGTCCCAAGGATCACCTTACTGAGTGATTATGTTGCCTGATAAGTTATTCTTTCATAAGAGGGGGGGGGGCACTCCTCCATTTGCAAAGCCTCTGTGCTCATTTCCCTTCTATGAAGTCAGCTATAATAAATACCAATAATAAAAAGCAGCTCAGACAGCACGGTTATGCATTGTATTATGTTTGGAAAAGTGGGCCAAAGACAATCTAATAAGAGGTTAACGTCACTACCTCTGGGAGTGTGAATTGGCTTTACAGACTGCATTTGACCTGGGCTGAAACATAATACACTCCCCCATTACACAATCATTATCATAGTCCCTGATCAGACAGATGTGTTTCTGTACCGTTTCAACAGAAATCAGGCAGGACACTCCCGCCAAGGTCACATGCATAACCCGCATGCTAATAACCACATCCACTAAAGTCACTGGCAGTGATATATGGGCCCTCTGCATCTCTTTGCATGATACAAGGGGAGCTACAGTATTCCCGTCACCGTACAAAAAAGAAAAATGTGTTCATGTCCCATCAAAACAGAGTAGATAAAGCAACAAAAAAAAACAATGATTGTCAGTGACGGGCCTGTCCTCATATCTCAAGACACAAGAAACAAAAAGGATGCCTGCAAAGATAACAAAAAATAAGAATGACAACAGCTCTGGCGTTAGCATAAGAGCTTCAGGCAACCACAGTGGGCGTTTGTCTTCCAACACAAAGGGGTTACATGAAGAGTATGAAGGGGCTCCACAACTAGTGTGTCATGGAGCAACAGACAGAAAGAATGTAATCCGTTTACAATGGCTTCTGAGAGGAGAGGAGGAATGAAAAAAGGGAGGGAACCCAGACAACTATGTCTGATGTTAAGTGAACATGCTGGTTCACACAAACATGTCATATTAATTATGCCACTCCCATAAATTAGACGGGGTTTGTTTAGTGCATGCACATTCCATTTGATTCACTACAGTGGAATTTAACCTGCAATACCGATAACCTTGATGTAATGTGTAAATTAAAAGAGACATATATGGGCTTCAGCTCAAACAAAACAAAGACACAAAATTGTGTCCATTTGTGTCATCTCAGTTTTAAACTTATTAATAGAAAATAAATGTAAAAGAAAACCACAAAGAAATATAATTATGAACCTTTTTTCCCCCTTTTACATTTTACCACAAGAGATTCCTCAAGTATGCCTTGGGATGACAGTATACATAAACAATCAAAGTATGGTGCTGAAAGAATTACAGCAAAATGTTAGCGCACTGAAGTAGAACAAACAAGCCAAATGCCGTAATGAGGTTCTGTTGACTAATATGTTGTTCTATTCATTTGTTTCTCATAAACATGCAGATGCAGTGAGTGGTTATTTTCTTCAACACATCCCTACTACATAAGGAAAAGAAATGACACACATTGTCTTTGCTCAGACATCTGCAAGTGTAAATGAACTCCGCTACATCACGACAGTGACGTCATTAATCAACGCCCCAGGGTGTTGGCCGGCTGGATACTGAGACAGACGGTTCGATTCCGCTCCTGCACCGAAGCCTCACGACAGAGAGACTACAGCTGGCTGATACATAGCAACCCATTGCGGAGGGCATGATGTCACTTTCCTTACAGACCCTGATCCACAGAGTTTGAGTCAGCAGCCTATCCATTTTACTCCTCCCCATTTACACATTTGTTCTCACTCTCCTAACATGCTCCCTGGGGTCATAGAAGTTCACTACGGCCTCTATGCTTTGTTGAACAAGTTTTTTTATTTGTGGTACAGCATCTGCCCTTTTTCACTAGAGGAGAAAAAATAAAAGCAATCAATGTTTTTTGAAGTCATGAAACACACAGTAACCACCGTGCTCCCGGCTCGAGAGACTGCATGGAGAGCCTGGTAAATGTTGTGGAAAATGTAGAAAATATCCAGAGCTTTGAACCCGAGAAAACCCGTTTATGTCCTAGCGGTGCTTTTGAAATGACATTCCTCTGAAAACGCTAAATAAACTACCTGTGGAGCGCTGACGTGCAACAAACTGTTCCCTAGATTTATTAAAGCTCAGCTGTGCTATCTGTTGACAGGTACTCCCACTGTGGACTCCCTTGAAGTAAAAGTAGATGTTTTACAATTATGCTGACAACCGCTGTGCTTATCTGAGCATGACAATGTCAAAACAAGCAGCTGAAAATCCACAAACCCCTAGCCCACAACACCGCACCCCTAGTATCTTACGGCTTGCACCTAATGTACGAGTCTGTGCCGTTTCATTTTCTATGAGCTTCAACTAGTTAAAAGTTCCAGTTGGTCTCTGTGGGTGGACGGCTGTTTCGTTATAATTAGGCCCTTGATGAAGCATTTTGGCTCATGCAGTAGAGATATTTCTGTCAGGAATGTCTGGCAGGAGTGTGTGCAGGTGTAGGGAAAAAGCTCTCCAGTGCTGATTAAAACAATTCAGGGAAAATGTGATTTTTCTGGGTTTAATTTAGAAACAAAGTGTTTTAATCTACCGTTGGGAGTTTCTTCGATTTCATTATAACGTCTAGGCCTCATATGAGACCCCCTTGGTTGTTCTCAGGAATATTTGTATGGTTTGAACTGAATAAAGCCAAGTGAATTAGCCTGGAATTAGGTTTTGCAACAAGGGTAAGGAGGACACATTAAAATTGTATCTTGGAGATTCTGTATACAAATGTAAAATAAAAAGTCATTGTTTCTATATAGTACTAATAGACTAAAATTACTCAGGTGACTCCGGACAAGTCTTTTGACCTGTGGCTCACAAAAAGCGAACATCATTACGTCACAAACAACGACGCACTTATTTTATTAACACAGCAGCGTAGAAGCGAAGAAGTACACAGAATACATACATATCAACCCTAAAACCACTGGAAATGCATGCATTTGCAAATCGTTGGTCAGATTTTGCACGCACACACACAACGCGCGCACACACACACACACACTTAACGTACTTGCTGAGGGTGAGCATGAGTGAGTCTGTCGCTGCTCTGATCTTGTTCTGTGCCTCCACATGGGTCATCTCCTCTGCATTGGCGTCACCGATGGACACCACCCAGTCACCAACCCCTACACCGGCCTGGGCCGCCTTACCGCCCGGGGTCAGCTGGAGGAAAGAGGAGGGGCTTAGATAGGCAGCATCCACCAATTATCATTTTTAACTAGTATAAATAGAGCATCCATATTATTATGGGGAAAATCATGTGAACTTGTTAATTAAGGAAACAAATCTGTTTAGACCATATGGGGAATAACTAATAGGTTATAGGACATCTATTATTAATCTACAGTTTAAACCAGCAGATCCAAAGGCAGAAATCATCTTACGAATCGGTTTGCATGCAATTTATAGAATGTTCACATGTCGCCACTTGCGGCGCAAGAATGATTGTACGTTGATAAATGCAGTGGTGGAAGAAGTAATTTAAATATCATGCCCTTTATACATTTCCTGAATTTAGAGGCCTCGGCCCTAGATTTCTACGACACAGAGGTGCGTAATATGTCCATGTAGAGAACTTCTCAGGTGACTCAGGTCAAGCCTTTTGACCTGTGTCTCACAAAAAGCGAATGTCATTACTGGCTCACACATGGCAGAGGACACACCTCTATCCACATCACTTCATTTGTAAAAATGTAATATCCTAGGCTACTAGGATTTCTTTGTAGCCTATTTAAATGTTAGATGGTTGAAGGGTTTATTTAAGATCAATCAGAGCCAAAATGTAGGTTCTGTCTGCGTCGGAACATCAAACAACACCCTGTTAACCTGTGCAATAGAATGTGCAGATCCAAATCCAAATCCAGATGCAAATTGAAGTTATGTGTAGGGTCTAGAAAGCTACCCAAGATATTCTAATTAATACCTCAAAAGCTGACGGGACCAGGAATCGTCGGCTCTCTGATGTAATGACATCATCAGCAGGCACGTGTAGACTTTAAATGTGACCTCACAAAAACAAAAAGCCCCAAGCATGACACCATGTACCGCTCACTCTATCCAGACAGGTGAGTCATCTGAACTGTGACTGCTCACAGAAATGACATAATCCGTATGATGACACTGACAATGCAATGATTTAATTATCCTCATAAACAGGATAGACATAACATGGCCTATTCTGTATTTATACAGCGATTGTGCATGCACACACAAACAACACACAAACCGTTTTTTTTTTTTTTTTTGTGGAGATGCCAAAACATGTTTAATAGGGGCTTAGTCAGCTTGTCCCGGAGGCTTAACAAAACTCAAGACTTGTGTCAAAGTCTCAGATAACTAAAATACAAAGTGTTCAACATCAGATACGTTTTTATTTTTTATTTTAAAGAAACTTAAAGAAAGAGCGCTGGAAAAAAAGAAAATAAACCTTTCAGGATTACTCCCTAATGTCATGGATTCCAGCAAACGTTAGCTCATCAAAAGGTTCACATGACTCAGTGATTGGATCCATAGATTCCTGTCATGTTCAGCTAAGCTAGCTGCTTGTCACTTTGATTCTGCACATTAAAGACAGTGTGAGCAGCAATGTATTCTGTTCTGTACACGGAAGGCATCTTAAGATGATGCACACCACAAAACGAAAGCTCACTCACTGTGTGAACTGGACAAACCTTCCAAACACAGTACATTTGAAAACAAACTAGCATGTTATAATGACATTTAATTGTCTATTTGCACTGAAAGTATAAAAGGGATGTATTGGCAGCACCGCAGGTCACACCATCTTAATTCATCACCTGAGCCTAATGCTAACTAGACAGTAAAGACAGCACTCTATATTGGATTAGTTCATATATAATGAAAACCCAGACGCCCAGATAGCCTTGCCTTGTTAAAAAAAAATGCCTTGCTGTTTCACAACTTAATGAAGACAAATAGAGCGTATAGTGCGATTTGGCTCCCAAAGTGCCACAGAAGTGATTCAAAATGAACTGGCGAGTTATCAAGAGATACAAGGCCATTGGCCAGACATTAAAGAGTCATCTATGATGCACAAGAAAAGACAGGTTTAGAGGGATGCTTTGTACAAAGAACTATAACCTGAATTGTACCCCTTTTATCATTCAACAACATATGTCATTCAACGCTTTACTGGATTTTCCATCTGCCCCTGACTTTTGTCCTGACAAGAGTAATGTCTATTCATTCTATACAGAAGTAGCTCAAAGTAACAGTGTTAACTCACATGACCCCCCCAAATTATTTTTACCAATTCAAGATATGTCACTATTGTATCACATTTATAAAGCATCTATGTCCAAACTGACCTTTTCACCCATCATTAAGATTATCTTAGGCTACGATTTATGCCCTAGATAAACAAAGTATGCATATTATTTTACTTCTATAACACCATTTGTGTACTGAATCTTTTTTGTAAAGGAATAGAGGACAGAAAATAAAAAGATTAAATACTTATAAATATACATAATTATCTTTGTTCTGTGGTATGGGTATAGCCTAGCCTCGCAAGACCATCCTGACCTTGCGAGCTTCAGTTTAATTTCACCACGAGAATCAGTCTGGAAAGCCTAGGAATCATTGTGAATGTGTCCAAGTAGCAACTGAACATACCAATCAGCATCGCATTGATAGTGTGGTTTAGGTTTGCCAACAGGAGAACAACCAGATGGATCATCTAATTAGCTGCCAAGTATTTTTTCAAAGTGCCTGGACTTTACAAATAGTGTCGATGCACGGCTCTCCAGTTGGACTTGCGAATAATCCATCTGGCATGTCAGCTTAGGTATAGCCAGCGATTTTATACTTGTTGTCAAATACATTATTGTCAAATTCAACGAATACCTAGTCACTGTCTGCTAGCTTTCCATTATGTGTGTGTGTGTTGAAAAAATAATCTGTTATTTCTACATAGCCCTAGCTGTGGAAATATGAACAAACAAACAAACTGGTGCAGACCGTACCACACTACAATATCCTAGCCTTTAATGTGTGGGATGGAGCTTCTGAGGGATCACCCTATAGCATTGGCGGAAGAAGTGTTATGTTTTGATATTCCAGAATGTGGGAATAGTTTCATACATAACTTTCAATTCAACTTATGACCCAAACGTGTACCTTTGTCCACTGTTGCCAATGGTCCATATCTTGTGTCATCAGAACACACACATAACTGACCTCCATAGATAGATGCTAGTCGTATTTCTGTATGCAAGCGTGTGCGTGTGCAAGCATTTGTATTGCGTCAGTGACGGACGCTGGCACCTGCATTCCTGGCTCAGGTTCAGAGAGCAGCTGTTCCTCACTTGAGAAGGCAGCAGTAAAGTTGCTGTGCTCAGACCTTGATTTGGGAGGGGCTGCGGTGTTGGGGGAGGGGGGTGCATAAGGAAACCCTATATCCCCCCGGCAGTCTGTCAATATGGTGAAGGACAGTGGAAAACAAGCTCTTGTATGCGGCACACAGTAACTACAACAAAGTACTTGACAAGCCAGTGCAGTGCAGCACTGACAAACAGAAGATGGCTTTTGAAAATAAATGGTGGGGTTATACAGTTGTAATTATTAAGAATATCACTGGTTGATTTCCTAGCATGATTCATCATTTGTGTTTTAATGCATGACATTTATCTGGTAAGCATATAGTAGCTAGCACCATAATATTTTCCAGGGCACTTCAGCATTGGAGCTGGTCAGGGAGTTATTTCGGCATGCTATAGAATTTCAAAGCAGCAGCCAAATCTTTTAAAGACGCTACAGTTTCAAATTCATCTTCCAAGCTGTGGGTTCATTTGGTCCCTCACTCCCTCTTAGCCTAGACTAGCCTTTTTCTTGGTTAAACAAATAATCCAGTCGAGTTTACCGGGGCCAGTACATGCAGAAGCCATTCAACTCTGTCAAAGCTAAATTTTATGCTTTCCAATGCTATCTGGGGTCCTGGAAAATGGCTTTCCCTTACATCACTGGCACAGCACAGCTGATGCAAGGCCATAAATATCCCTCAGAGAAAAGGAAAGGCAAGCCCGCTGCCATGCGGTTCGACAATAATGGCCACAGTGAGAACACCTAGTACTAACTCACCTAAAAACAGGGCTGCACTGATCGCAACACAACACATTCACATTCAACTAGCCACAGAAGAAATTTCCCCTGTGGGCAAGCCATCAGTTTGAATTATTAATCCCCCCCCTCCGTAACAAGCAGTTGTTTCTCTGTATATTGGTGTGTAGTAGTCACAATGAGATGTTCTGATTGTGAGACAGTAAGACTGACACAGCCACACCAGCCTGTGGCTGCAGGGAGAGGCGTTCCCATGTCACAATTCGCTTATCAACGTGACACGTCATGAAATCCCTCCCAACGTCCATTTGGTTTCAGCATCACGGCATGTGTTGTCAATCGAAACCAGACGGCTCTTGTGAGCTCATTGCTATGTTATTATAGCGTTTATAGACTCTCTATGCCAGGAGATCTGAGGCTGATAGATAAAAACATCCCATGGGAAGGGAGGGTGAATTCAATGCTTTAGTAGACCAGGCCTAATAATCTGTTAACATAGAGTCTTTTTTTCCGATTTCACTGAGAAAGTATTCCTTTGAGATTGGAAAAGGCTATCATCTGGCACAGAAAATCAAGTGCGAAGGACATACTGGACGCAGAGGAGACAACAGGGTTGTCTGTTGGCAGTGAGAGGATGGCTATATGAAAAAAAATCTCTGGAATGCTGAGAATAACAAGCTTTTCTAGAGGAAGTAAATTGACTACCATAGGCCCCTACAGTCTGGCTCAAGAAAGAGGCACAACTTTAGAAATCAATGCTCTCGTTTTTGTTTAATGAAAATAACTAAAATAAACGTGTTTCACTCACAGGAGATATATATATATATATATCTATATAGAGATATATATAGAGATAGAGATATATATAGAGATAGAGATAGATAGATAGATAGATAGATATAGATAGATATAGATATATATAGATAGATATATATATATATATACACACACATACACATACATATACATACATACATATATACATCTATATTTTTTTCACATTATGCATACATGTTTTCCCATTAATCCCTAAAACCTCAAACATATTTGTCATTAAGCATTAAAAGAAAAAAACACAGATCTCAAAGGCCATCACTTGAAATCTTGTTGCCTCAACTTTTAACAAAGCCTTTTGGTCTTTAAGTCATCACTTTGTAATGTGTGTTTTGTAATATGTTTAAATTGAATGTGGTTTCAGATGCTCGTCTCCCATGCATTACAACGTAGAGTGTACTGTAAGTGATGCTGGACAAATATATTATAAAAACTAATTAAAACCTCTCTTCAGTGCCATAAGGTGCTTCCTCAGAAGCTCTGCCCACTACATTGAATGCAAACTGTCAAGGCTGGGATAGTGTTAATGCAGTCTGCACCATTTTGTCCCCCCCGCTGAACTGGACAAATGGTGTATTGGATTAGAATTGCTAACCAAACCTTTAAGTCAGTCAAAACCAGCCTTCTTTTAATAGTATAATATAAGAATGTCAACAATATTAGCTGTTATAATTCACTGAGGGAGTGTCAAGTTCCAAAGAGAGGCAGAGAGAAAAATCATACCTTAAAATCTCCTGCACTTTAACCATGTATTCGCTAGTAACCAATCATTAAAGTGCCACTGATGACATCATTGTTTTCCTGTCTGGGAACCAATAATGCGACAGGGTACTGGGCGTCCCTGTGTGAGAATGAATTTGGATGCATGATAAAATAGAATAAAATAAAAACATCTCACAACAGTAAGACACCTGTACAATAAATAAAATAAATAAAATAAAACAATCAATAAACAGTAAGACACCTGTACAATAAATAAAATAAATAAAATAAAATAAATACAGGCGTTCTCAGCAGGAAACCGATGGAGTGCCTACTCCGGGTAGGGAATGAGTCCTTACCCCAAGTGAAGGAGTTCAAGTA
>JAODUE010069145.1:0-13341 GCA_027564755.1 Amblyopsis hoosieri | reverse complement strand
TAACTGTTTATTGTAGTGGTTAGTCTGTATGTTAATGGTTTACTGTAGTGGTTAGTCTGCAGGTTAACTGTTTACTGTAGTGGTTAGTCAGCAGGTTAACGGTTTATTGTAGTGGTTAGTCTGTTGGACATGGATAAGGACCGATTGAGTATAAGCGATCTTAACATGCTTCTTTGTTTCAGTGAGAATTCGGGACTACCCACGCTACCTGTTTGAGATCGGGGACTGGGAGCTGTCGGGCCGGCTGCTGGGCACCGAGCAGGACGGACAGGCACGGGCACATCGGAAGCAGATTGTGCCACTTGGCCCACCGTGGGGGGACGTGACCATCCACAGGAACGTTCCACCGCTGAAGTTCTACTATGATTTCAAGTGTAAGGACTCTTCACTGTATAGTGGGTTATGGTGTAGCCTGGAGCCCCAGTACCAATGCCCTCCCTCTCTGCAGCCAATATATACCTGTACACCATTGTGTGGGGCCCGTGCTGGGACCCTGCCTGGACTCTGATTGGCCAGGTGGTTGACCTGCTGACCAAGCCCACCATGGACCCCTCCCCTCCCCTGGCCTGGTGGGACAAAAGCAGGCTGCTGCTGCACGGTCGCTGGGTCATGGACATCGAGCAGGCCAACCTTCACCAGCTGGCCACTGAGGTCAGACATGGCTTCTTTACTATGCTTCTACTGACGGCCATGAAACATTCCACTAACCTCTACTGACCTCCATTGTTTCTGAAAAACATATAAAGATATATATTAAAATAATATAAGATAAATTGATAAAATTACGATGTAAAGGTATCTTAAATTAAACACTACAAACTTGCAGGTAAACCGGTTTTGAAGTTTGGTTTGGTATTAGGAGAATGGATTTTAAATGAGTGACAATCAATTGAGGGATCATTTCATGCCAAGTGATGTGTATAATTTTATATACAGGTAAGGCCGTTAAGAGTATAGCTAAAGTCATTGCTTAAAAAGTGCTTATCCAGCTTTGCATCTCTATCAGAAGTATGTATTTGTATATTAGTTGTAATTATGTGCAGTATTGACAAAATACTGAAAGTATTTATCACATTATTTTCTTTAGAAGTATCTAGTGTTTTTTTTAAAGCCACTGCCGATACACAAACAGCTTCATTGCCTGCCTGCTCATTTCCACAGGACCCTTACAACACAACAGAGAATCTACACTGGGAGTGGAATAAGTTGTTGTTTGACTGGAACCCTGGGCAGTTTGTATATAAAGGCAATATGGACGTCAATGTGAGGACAGCTTCAAAGTAAGTAGAGACATCTTTATGTATGTACATGATCAGAGTGTGTGTGTGATGTTAAATATGCTAAATGTGAGCTGTTTCTTTCAGGTACGATGATATCTGTTTCCTCCATCTGCCCAACCTGTGCATGACACTGGACCTCCAGTGGCTTTGCCATGGCAACCCCCATGACCACCACGCTGTAATGGTCTGCTGCGCAGAAAGCACTGCGGACGTGACCTCAGGACAGCCGCACGACTCCTTCAGAGCCTTCCGCTCTGAAAACCTCAACCTGTCCATCACCATGGACCTGAACCAGCACAGCTCCGCAGGTGGCACACACTAAGTCTGTACCACCTTACCATTTGGGTGCACACGTGATGTTCTGAGGTCATTTGTCTTCTGATGTGACCGGCAAGGAAGGGTAGACTTTGTAGCCTATAAACAACCTTTGAAGCCTGTGGAGTTTATTTGCCTGCTTCTCTTGTTGACATTGCATAATGTAGAGACTACTGAAAGAACTGAACTAAATTAGCAAAATGCCCTCAAACCAAAGAGATTCCAACAGTTAATGTATGGACTATAGAGGAAGGCTGTTTACCCTTCATATTAGGGCTGTGTCTGGCGATACAGGAGGCACGATTCGATGTGTATGGATATTTTCTTACACCGCTACTTCATATGTCATAAAGGGCTATTGGAGCTCTTTATGTGTTTGCTGCAGCTGTTAGAGCGGGATAATGACTTGGTGTTTACCTACTATAAACTGTACGTGTTGCCAGTGGGGCTTATCCACTCTGACCTGAGGTGTCCACCTGCTTCCAGAGCCCTGCCGGCCCCGCATCCTGCTCTACAGCAGCACGCTGCGATGGATGCAGAACTTCTGGGCCACCTGGACCGGCGTGTCTCGCCCCATCTGCAGGGGCAAGCTCTTCTCCAGCCTCAGGCCCGTCCGGAAGAAGCTGGGCCAGCACTACAAGCAGATGTCCTACACCGCTGCCTTCCCGCACCTACAGGTACGCATCGTGTGCTCTTTCAAAGAGGGCCCGTGTGGGTCTTGTCTGCCGCTAGAGGGCGCATTAGAGTTCTCTAACCTTTCAGCTCGTGACCCCCCAAAGACAACAGTGCCTGTGACTCGCCACCCCCGCTATCCCCAGAGGTGGCGGAAGCATAGCAGCCATGCTATCATCTCGTGACCCCCTCGGCCGTATCTCGCCAGCCCCACTTTGAAAACCGTTAGAGCACTAGCATCTCAGACCACAGCAAATGCTTTGCTCACAAATACATGTGCACTAACATGCACGTGCATCATTTACAGTAACGTTAGCCTAGTCACTCATTTTTAGTTTTAATCTAGTTTGCCCCCCCCCCCCGCACTTTTCGTGTTAATGTGGTCTGGCCTAATGCCAAATAACGGTGTGTCTTTCAGGTCCACTACTGGGCCTCCTTTGCCCAGCAGAGAGGCATCCAGGTGGGGTGCAACAAAGGGAACATCTTCACCAGAGGGGCACAGAGGCTTATCCCTCAGGGTAAGCTACGTCACAGACATCGCATAGAAGGGACAGACCACCTAAACAGTCCTGAATGGAAAACTGTGGGGGGACGTCTGTAATGCAACAAACAGCGGTTGAATGCACATATCCTGCCCCTCCCACCAAAGAGCCAATCTGCTTTATAACCAATTTAGCCAATGTGTAACTGGCTGCACTGACGCAGGTGCACATGCATAGTGCATAGGGCTTCTTTTTTATGGCAGTCACCATACCTTTTTAAACGTTTATCAGATGTTACTGGTTTTCCATACTGGGGATGTTCCTAGCGACTAATCCCTGTGGTTTAAACTAAATTTGAATTTAGACTAGTCGACTAGTCTAAAAATGGCAAAATGCAATCGGGCTCAACAATGTCAGCGTGTGTACAGGTTGCAGGTCTCTGCCTATCTGCAGTCGTCGATCTGCTCTTTCGTCTCAGTGGGTGGAGATCACGTTTTAGCTTTCCTCTCTTCCTCTCTCCATTAATAAAATAATCCGACTGCTTCATCTTCAGAGTATGAACAGTTACAGTAGCCTATGGTACAACAGTGGCAGAGTGCCAATACAGCTCTTTATATTCATTCTGTATGACTACATCTGCACCATATGGTGCATTGGCTGTGCTGAAGTGTTAGCTAATTATAGCTTAGGCCTACCGTACTTCCATAGCTAGTTTAGCCTAGCAAAACTGAACAAATGGGGTCCCGACGGAATTCTGATTTTTTTTTTTTACCGATATTAAATGCAGAATGTAAGGTTAAATCGAAAGCAGAGAGGTTGTGAATCCAGATTCGTTTGATATCCCTTTCGCTTGGATAATGCATGACTCTGCGCTGCAAATTTCAACTCTTAAGTCGTCTTCTGCGATCGGAGCTACACTAGTGGCTGCTTTTAGAGTTGCCCCCGCTCCCTTGCTACCAGGAACGAAGGGAACACATGGAATATCAAGCACTACCAACTCCACTCGCAGTCAACAGATTGTTTAGAGTGTTTCATGTGCAGGCTGAGGCAGGAGATATTGACTAAGTCACTACTTTCAAAAAATTTATAATAAAATGATACATTTAACAGACTAGTATTTATGGTGCCGACTAGCGCTGGTCCCAGCGTTTAACCGTTTAACTGACTAATCACGCACATCCCTATTCCATACATGCAGTATTTATGTCCATGTGACAATTGAAAGTGCAGGTATGGCTCTTGGCTCTCTCCCCATTCATTTAGATAGGAGCCTGGCCATGTAAGCCCAAACCAAAATAACTGCCCAGAGGCATTACCAAGATAGCTGCCACATGACTTGTTATAGGGACTTTGGCTACATGGGATTTAGCCACTGTCTGTCAGAATCTGGGAGGCGCTACAGAGCACTCAAAACTTGCATCTCGAATGAAGGACAATTTTTAACCGAAAGCCATCAATGAACTGAACAAAATCAAACATTGACCCTTTATATAATGAACTGTGTGCAATAATGGGACAACCTGTGCAACACTGCCATGCTTCCATACTTTTAAAATGCTTTACTCACACATTTATTGATTGGAATGACGGGTGCATGTTTGAGTATTTCTGAATCTTTTCGTTAAATTTTTTAGTTCAGGCCCAGCATTGCACATTTCATTGAACATAAACCTGTGCAATGACAATAAATACTTGAACTATAACTAACGTGGCCTTTCAGCCGGCACTGTGATGCGGAGGCTGATTTCTGAGTGGAACGTGACCCAGATGGTCAGCGAGCTGTCGGACGTGACGGTCCACCTGATGGCCTCCACCTGGGACGAGACGGCTGACCACCAGATGAACGCCCAGGTGAAGAAGACTCACCTGCTCAGCCTGTCCTGCCTCAGCTACCAGCGACAGAGCAACCGCGTGGAAGAGGTAGAGCTTTCTCTCAGCGCCCGGGGTTTGGTTCTGTGTGTGTGTGTGCGCGTGTGTGTGTGTGCGTGTGTGTCTTCTCATTCAAGGTGACTAATGTGGCTAGATATAGGAAAGGACCATACGATATGGGCCGCAATACGATTGTGTCACGATATAATGCATGTCATGATATATTGGTCACGATTCAATACATGTCACGATAAGTGGGCCACAATACGATTGTGTCACGATACACGTCACGATGCATGGGTCATGAATACAGCTGAAAATAAAATATTTTAGCACAGCCTCAACAACAAAGTTCTGGAAATGTTACCAAAAATATCCTGTATTCCATTTCTAATATTATTCTTTGTGAATAGACATAATGGCTATTGCTAGTTGCAAATCTATCGGTGCATCGCATATATAAATGGTATCTTTGCAGCATTGACGTGGACTATGCATTTACATCTGACAGGAGGTGCACTCCAAAGACGAAAGCAATGCTTCGTACACTCACAAGCTGCGTTTGGTGGACCTGCGTGCCTCCTGGACCACCACCAACAGGAACATAGCCTTTGGGCTGTATGACGGCTACAAGAAGGCAGCTGTGCTCAAGAGGAACCTCTCCACCGAGGCCTTGAAGGGCCTGAGGATCGACACGCAGCTGCACGCCAAGAAGCTGAAGCGGTCCCCCTCCACCTACGCTCCTACTACGACCCCTGCCCTGCCCACCGCCAGCCGACCGGAGAAAGGTCACATTGAAGGTAAGGAACTTGTAAATAGTGGAATTTCTCAAATTCTTGTCACTTTGCAAGTTGGTCTGGCATGCTCCATTCAAACCGTTGGGGATGGAGGCCGTACCAAAAGATGATTTGGACCACCATCCAATCAGAACACACACAAGACCAGGCACCAATGGGTTTCAAGTGAAGCTATTTGTGAGCTCACATTAACATGAACTATACAAAGCCAGTGGTTTGCCTCCAATCACCAATGAACTTGTTTCAGCATGCTTGTTGTGTGGCATAACTTTCCACACTTTGTCTTTTTTAACTAGTAGACATTTTTAACTGAACAAGAATCTGTCAAATAAACCTCTGTTCCTGCAGGGACCTCCATGCTCCAGAAGCTGATTGAGGAGACAGATAAGTTTGTGGTCTTCTCAGAGGAGGACTCTGGCGTGAGCGACCAACTGTGTGGCATTGCAGCCTGTCAGACGGACGACGTCTACAACCGCAATTGGTTTATCGAGCTGGTCAACTGTCAGGTGTTTATCTTCACGTTTTCTGTGATCAAATATTAACGCATGTGGCTCTGGAAGCAAATGAACAGACTGCATCGGTATATGTGGTTGTACAATTTAAACATAATGTTTATGTATAGTATATTTATATTTTACAGTGTATATATATATTTTTAAAGTTTGTCTCAATTATTTCTACAGCTGTATATACAGTATTACCTGCATAGTAAACCTATTGATTAGAATCCACATAAAGCATTGCATATACAGTATTACCTGCATAGTAAACCTATTGATTAGAATCCCCGTAAAGCATTGCATATACAGTATTACCTGCATAGTATACCTATTGATTAGAATCCCCATAAAGCATTGCACAGCCCCTGTCCTCCACAAGCCAGTGCTCACACAGCAGCGCCCTGCCCTCCCCAGATGGTGCTGCGCGGCACAGAGACGGTGGGCTGTGTGCTGGTGTCTGCAGCCAAGGCCCAGCTCCTGCAGTGTGAGCACCACCCTGCCTGGTACAGCAACACCATGAAGCAGAAGAGCACCTGGACCTGCCTACTGGATGGCATGCAGTACTTCGCCACCATGGAGC
The DNA here is from genome assembly GCA_027564755.1 of Amblyopsis hoosieri. NCBI lineage: Eukaryota > Metazoa > Chordata > Actinopteri > Percopsiformes > Amblyopsidae > Amblyopsis > Amblyopsis hoosieri. The sequence goes on along the minus strand of JAODUE010069145.1, from coordinate 6,846 downwards.
CTAATCCCTCCGAGCATGAGGACAGGCAGCTTTGGCTGGAGGTAGGTGCCGGCCTCTGAGGTTATAGTGTGGACTCCCTGTTGGCTCTAGTGTGCACTCAGCCACCCTGCTGGCGGACCAATCACAGACCAGTGGGGGCGTGGCTATGTAAGTGTGATGATGTTGAAGTCGAGCGTGTTTCTAAATGGTGGTAGAGCTAGATGAAACGATACAGTTTTAGCAACTCTGATTGGTTAAGGCTGCTTCAATAGTTAAAAAATTGACCTGAGGAGGCAAATACTGTAAACAGTCCCCAATGGAGCGTGTCCTGGTTACACCAGGCTACTGGTCGACCTTCACGTTACACATATTGTCGACAACAGAGAATAACATCTGCACCTCAATTGATCGCGGTGTGGTTTGCGCGTTGCGTGTGTCTGTTATATTAAATGCCATTTAATATAAGGTGCATGTAATAAATTGCGACAGATTTAATGACTTGCCGTATGTCCTCAGCTTGCGTGAGGCCTCGACTAATAAATGGTTTCAGGCACTAGCCTAACTTTTGCTTAATAGAAAACAAAAAAAGGTAGTCAAGCCGATACTATGCAGTGGAAAAGCATTATAGTGCTGGAGATACTGTAGCCCTACAGTAAATTTACCAGAGTAAAATTAACTCAAATTGAGTAAAATTTTACTCCGGTCCATATAACATTTGGTCCCAGTCTAAATAGAGTTAAATCCACTCTTGTAGAAGAGTTAAATTCTGAGAGTTAATTTTACACAATTTAGAGTTTAATTTTACTCTACTTTGGTTAAAAAAAACTCCATATGGTGTTATAATTAACTCTTAGAAAATGACTCTCACAATTTAACTCACTACAAAGTTATTTATTTTACACAATGCAGAGTAAAAGTTAATTGCTATAACTTTGTACAGAGTTTTATTTACCACAATATTGAGTCAAATGTTAACTGCATACCTCTTTATAGAGTTATATTTTACACAATGTAGAATCAAAATTCAGCACTAGACAACTCCATTCAATGTTATTTATCTTCTAACAAGTGTAATTTATACTACCCAGAGTAAAAATGTATCTCTAAAGAATTATTCTACTGCTCTATAATATCTCTCTTTTCAAGAATACAATAAACAGAAACACATTTGCAGTGCAACATTTAATTATTTATAGGATTTTGCTTGTCATTGTTAGAGCTAAACAAGCACGTTACATAACATGCAAGCACGCCTGCTTTATGCTAACAGTAGCTTGAGTCTATCACATTGCTAACACTCTCTGTCATGGTTGTGCCTGAAAAGAACTGTCTTAGTACCCAAAACATTGTACCTATGACTAGAACATAACAATACTGCCCAATAACAGGTAAATGTGTACATTACAACTGAATAAACTAACAAATTAACTTAAATATGCAACCGCATTGCATGCTGGGAATCCATATTCGTTACAATATATAGGCCCGTTTTCTCAGAAGTGGATTAAGCCTAAATTTAGAACATTTTTCAATGGAGATCTTCATTTAATTTTTTGTTTAGTCTTGGACTAGTCTTAATCCATGTCTGTGAAACTGAGCAATAATTAGTCATTACTTACCTGCCAAGTGAAAAACTTTGAAAAGCGCCACTGAATTGAGTTTGCACGCACCAGCAGCTCCAGCTGTGATGCCGACAGAAAGGAAACTTAACGTGTGGAACAGGGGGCGGGGTCATAACAACTCCAATATATTTAACTCTGGAATTTAACAACAGTTCTAGAGATTAAATGCCACTGAAACACTAAAAATAGAGTAAAAAATACTATTTAGGAGGAAAAAAAATTTAACTCTGGGAAATTTCCTCTCTGAATTTTACTGTGTACTCTGTTGGAGAGGATTTGAGCTATTTTCCCACAGAGGAGCTTTTGAGGGAAACTCAAACCAAATTATGGTGTGGTTCCTTAACCTTGGGCTGGAAAAGGAGTTCAAGGTAGACTTGGTGATGTCTGGTTTTGTGGTATTATAGCTAGATTACTGAAAAGTGTTGCACCGTTTCTCTTTAGGCCAGTCTTTTGTTCTTTAGCAAATTGTAACTTCTTCAGCACGTCGTTTTTTTCCAACAATGGGTTTCTTGCCAATAGCTCTGCTTCACATAGGTGTCTTCTAAATGTTACAGTACTCACAGGTAACTAGACCTTCTTTGATTTTTCTGGAGCTAATCATTGGCTGAGCTTTTGCCATTTTGGCTATTCTTTGATCCATTCAAATGTTTTCTTCCACGTCTTTCTGGTTTTGGTTGCCATTTAAAAGCATTTGAGATCATTTTAGCTAAGCAGCCTATCATTTTCTGGACTTCTTTATGTTTGCCCCTTTACAATCAACTTTTTAATCAAAGTTCGCTGTTCTTCTGAACTATGTCTGGAGCGACCCATGTCACTCAGATTCTCAGAGAAATGCACTATAACCAGCATGTACCACAATTGCTGCCTTCGTCCTTAAAGAAAAGCCACCTGTTTGAAACCTGTTTTTTAACAGAATGAGTCACCTCACTAATTATTTATTATACACACTCAGCAGCATGCATGTCATAACTGTCTGGTCTGTTACTAGTAAATGATTTGCCATGGAGGAATATAATTTTTACCAAAAACAGTGATTGATCTGGTAGTGGTGTTGTACTGCTATTATTTTGAACACAACTGTATATAAATGCACTTGTCTTATGCATGAATTAAAGGCAGGGTCAGTCATTCTTGCTAACGTCACGCTCAAATCAGAACAGTGTCGCTCTGCGGTCCTCCGCGGCGCCGGCTCACACACCGAAATGCACTGTGAAGCAAAGCGTATACTTCGACCTTGTTGATAAGAGCGGTGTTCGCCGCCTTGTTTCTGTTCCTATTTACGGAGACAGGGCTGTGTAGAAGTATCAGATTACGCTAGTGAAATGCGATTATTTATTACCTTGCAATAGCTGACTATACCTTTTAATGAAATCCCATTGTGTGTTTCCAGGTGAAAAACATCGAGGAGCAAAGGGAACGTAACCTGGACTCAGTGCAGGAGCTGATGGAGAGTGGCCAGGCTGTGGGGGGCATGGTCAGCACCACAACAGGTGCTGCTCCTGTGCTCTCGTCTGCCTGCTCGCAGGCAGCGATGCACGCACACACACACACACACAGAGCAGACAGTGTTTTAACAGGTGTTTATTGCGACGACTGCATAATTAGTCAACTACGTTTGTAAGAATACATGCGAAGATGCTTGTTTTTTTTTGTTTTTTTTCGCTTCAAGGTTAATTTTTAATAATTAACCAAGCAATAACATTGGTTTAACCAATCATTGTGAACAATTTATGTCACATGACAATAGCAGAACAACAGTGTTAACATGATTCTGACAATATCGTTTATCGCAGTTATGTCTGGGACAATATATAGCCCCACAAAAATAGTTATCGTGACAGGCCTGTCCAGCGTACAGTGTATATAGGGGCATGGCATTTAAATGACATTGTTTCTGACACCACATTTATCAATGCCCGACCATTCTTACACTGGAATTGGAGAGATCCAAACGGCTTCATAAATCACGTGAGCACGCCAAGATGGTTTCTTCACTCGGATCTGCGCTGGTTTCTACGCTAGGGTGAAAGGGTAAACGAGGCCCGTTGACTTCCTCCTCTCATGTGAGCAGACTGGAACCAGCCGGCCCGGGTGAACGACACCCAGCAGGTCCAGCGGATCATTTCCCGCTGCTGCTGCCGCATGTACTACATCGGCTACAGCCACGACATCGACCCCGACCTGGCCACGCAGATCAAGCCCCCGGAGCTACGCAACAGCCATGAGAAGGAGGACCTGTTGAAGAAGCAGGCTGGTAGGCTATCCACGTCTAGCCTAAATGCTAGCATACCATGTTTAGCTACTGCACTTTTTTGACTGTAAGTTGCACCGCAGTAAGGGGAACATGTGTATATATATAATTTATTATAACTTTGATATATGTCAAATGTATATTCTTTTTCAGTGATACAGTAGCCAGTTTTCTTTTGTCACAAGTGTATACAGTGCCATCTCTTGGCCGTAGTTGGTATGCCGTAGACAGATGTACAATAAGTCACTTTGGAATACAAGGACCATCTAGACTACTAAAAGAAAGTGGCGTATAGTCCAGAGCATAATGTGGGTCTCTTACATGACCCCCAGTAAAGAACACTGTGAATTGTGTCCAGTTGTTTTATCCTCTAGAAGGGAGATTGTTTACACACACAAGGCCTCAAGGTATGACCCTTTCCTTGCTGCCTCTCTAGGGGCCGTGGACACCTTCACCCTCATCCACCATGACCTGGAGATCTCCACCAACCCTGTGCAGTATGCTATGATCCTGGACATAGTCAACAACCTGCTGCTGCATGTGGAGCCCAAACGCAAGGTAGGAGACAGTCAGTGATGTTTATATTATATGTTAATAAGCATAGCCTGATTTAGATGCCCATTGGTACATGCAAACTGGGTTATTTCAGTGTTTATTGAGCTGTTGTATTGATGTGGTTGTAGTAGTACTTAACTGGGGCTCTGTTTCTGGATCCCAGTGTTCAGCCATTCCTTTGCTAGGCGTTCGTCTGTGTTTGCGTGTGCTTGGGATGTGTGGCGTCCAGGCACACGTTGAGAAGAAGCAGCCTCACCCTGTTTCACCTGTAGTAATGCATGTCAATCAAAGTACCTCTCCTGTCAAGTACAGTAGGTGTGGCCCAGGCCAGTGGCGTGTCGCAGAAGGCTGGCTCTGGGACACTACATTATCCCTGACCCTGTGTGTCTCCAGGAGCACAGTGAGAAGAAGCAGCGCGTGCGCTTCCAGCTGGAGATCTCCAGCAACCCCGAGGAGCAGCGCAGCAGCATCCTGCACCTCCAGGAGGCCGTCCGGCAGCACGTTGCCCAGATCAGACGCCTGGAGAAACAGATCTACTCCAACATCAGGGTGAGGCTCACCTCTAACATCGAAATCTGTTTTGTTGGTTGAAAATGTAATGTGGCCCGCAAAGCTCTCTCACATATTCAGTGTGCCCCCTAAACATCATGGCTGATATCATGTGTGCTGAAATGCCTTTGCAGGCCCAGACTGAGGATCTGAGTGGGGATGAAGTGACCGAGGTCAACGTGCGTCTACAAAACCAGCTGAACCAAGAAAAGACTGACATGCAGATGAAGAGCGAGGAGCTCAACATCCTCATCAGGTCTCACTCATTCACTGTCTATGAGTAAATTTGATTTGTTGTAATTCGTGTAATTACTGGCTAATGCACACGCCAGGTCCACAACGTGAGAATAGCAAGCGACAGCCTCCTTCAAATGACCTTGACCAAGTCAAATGGTTTCCTGAGAGCATAGGGGCCTGTGAGCTCTCATCGCCTTGGAAGGAGGGAGACGTAGTTTCTCCAGAGGGATCGATAGAGGACCCTGCTTACATTGATTGTCTTCCAGGTGCTTTAAGGACTTCCAGCTGCAGCGGGCCAACAAGTTGGAGCTGCGTAAGCCCCCCGAGGACGTGAGCGTGGTGAGGAGGACAGAGTTCTACTTTGCCCAGGCCCGCTGGTGCCTGACTGAGGAGGACGGCCAGCTGGGCATCGCAGAGCTGGAGCTCCAGAGGTTCATGTACAGTAAGGTGGGTGTGCACCGTACCGGGAACAGAGAGGAGATGTGGTGGCTACGCACACATCCTCTCATCCAGCCTCCGGTTTGACTGCTGTTGTGACCAATCTGGTTCAATTCCTGGATGCTGCTTTAGAAGTCTTCTGGACACACTCTGTATTCTTTAATATTGATTATTTTAAAAGGGAGCTAGAGCAGGCATTCCCAAACATGTCAGCTCACAACCTCCAAAAATAACAGTGTCAGAGACATGTGACCCTCGCTATCCCCAGGGTACAAGTCATAATATTATTTGATAGTATTTTAATATAGGCTTTGTGACGTCCCTGGCCTGGATGTGGGTGGAGCTTAATTAGCCTTGATTGGCATCACCTGGCCAGGCATTATAAGAGTGCACACTATTCACACACTCTGCCCCTCCTGGCACCACAGATGCTATTTGTGGTTTGGTTTTGTTTAGTTGGCATGCAACACACACAACACATTTTCAGTACAGACATTCACACGTCATTGTATGTTTCTGTTCATGTATGTTAGTTTGGAGATTTTAGTTATGTTTAGCTTATGGCCTTTGAGCCAGGCTGTAACAGCTTGTAGCAGAATACATCAAAGTAATGTATAAACTGTACTACAAATACTACTACTACTACTAACAATGATGATCTAATCCTTTAAAAATGTTATTTAATTTCTGAAAATCATCTTGTGACCCCCTCTTCTGTCTTTGAGAACCACTGCCCTAGAGCACTCTGGTGGTTCTGTATTTACACACAGTGTTGCCAACTCCTCAGTAAGGAAAGTAGCTATTGGCTGTGCTACAAGTCGCTAGAAGTCGCTAAATGACGTCATCGCCTAATTTGCATAATTTTCCATGTGATATGCATGTCATTGTGAATGACGCTGTGGGAGAGGAATAACGTTGTGAGACAAAAAGTTAGTATAAACACCCGAAATATATAGAACTACTTTCTTCTGTCGATTCATGTTTGTATTTTATATTACAATTCCAACCCTCCTCCTTTATCGGGGCGTGGGACCGGCAAAATGAACCATAAAGAGACATAATGGAGACACTTTTTTTTTTACCGTATGGTCCACCTACCCCTAAACTTTGAGTAACCTACCCAACCAGGGTGCACCCATAAACACAGTAAAACATGAACATTTTGAAGGGCGGCGGGATCAGCCAGCGGCATCAATCCCGGCGCATGCGCGGTTC
>JAODUE010069134.1:3779-15825 GCA_027564755.1 Amblyopsis hoosieri | reverse complement strand
CCCTAATACAGTGTGTGTGTGTGCATGCGTGCATACGTGCGTGCATGTGTGTGTTTGCGCGTGCGTGTGTTGGTGTGTGCGTGTGTGTGTGTACATATACACATATAAAGTATATATTGAATATTTAATTCATTCTGTCATTGTGGTTTCTTTGGCTGCAATGCTCAGTGGGGCCAGCTGGGGGCACTGTGCCTGGTGTTTGACCTGAGCAGCCAGCAGTCCTTCAGCAGCTGCACCCAATGGCTGGAAAGGGTCCGTGCACACTGCCAGGGCCGGGGTGTCCCCGGTACGCACATGTGCACACACACACACACACACACACACACTGCAAAACAAGCCCTTCTTGAAAATAGCCAAATATTCTTAAATCTAACCAAATGATCTTGTATTGAGCAAAGAAAAATCTGCCATTGGGGTAAGACAATTTTGCTTGACTATAATTCTTAAAACTAGCATAAAGGTCTAGCCGCTAAAAGATAGAAATTAGCCTTAAAATGTTAATCTTGTCTTTAAGCAGAGGCTTTAATCCAGTGTTCTCCTACCCTGGTCCTAGAGGGCCGCTGCCCTGCATGTTTAAGATGTCTCCCTGCTCCAACACACCTAATTCAAGGTGTGTGTGTGTGTTCACTGTGTGTTTGTGTGTCTGTGTCTGTGTGTGTCTGTGTGTGTGTGTGTGTGTGTGTGTGTGTGTGTGTGTGCTCCAGGTGTGCTGGTGGGCAACAAGTGTGACCTGTCGGCCAGGAGGGAGGTGCAGGCGTCAGCGGCCCAGGCCTGGGCCCAGGGCGAGGGCCTGGGATACCACGAGACCTCTGCTGTGAGTACAGGGTCCCATATAGGTGACCCCTTATAGCGTGTATATCAGGGTCCCATATAGGTGACCCCTTATAGCATGTATATCAGGGTGTATATCAGGGTCCCATATAGGTGACCCCTTATAGCGTGTATATCAGGGTCCCATATAGGTGACCCCTTATAGCGTGTATATCAGGGTGTATATCAGGGTCCCATATAGGTGACCCCTTATAGCATGTATATACAGGGTCTATATCAGGGTCCCATATAGGTGACCCCTTATAGTGTGTATATACAGGGTGTATATCAGGGTCCCATATAGGTGACCCCTTATATCGTGTATATACAGGGTGTATATCAGGGTCCCATATAGGTGACCCCTTATAGCGTGTATATCAGGGTACATATCAGGGTTCCCACTGGGTCACGGCATTTCTGGAATATCATGGAATTTAAGAAAGTCTGTTCCAGACATGGAAAGTAAGGGGTTATTTATTGGGTTGAATCATGGAATATCAGGGAATTGTATTTGCAGCATGTTTACATTTTAGTTGCTTAGTTACACTGAGATGTCAGGCTAATGTGAATAAGTGGTAAGAGCCATATGCATGTTACTTTCCCAAACAAAATACACAAATCGGACAGACAAAGACAAATTATATTTGTCTTTTGTTATTTGACTCAGCAGGAATAATATTAAGTGAGAAAAGTTGATGCAGGAACATTTGAAACAATATATAATTCCTGAGAGCCTTTCTGGATAAAACAGTGTTTTGTCACTTGATGCCTGGATTTTGTGTTTTCCTTTACATTTGCAAAGACATTTCCATATAGCTGACCCCCAACATAGCTGACCCCCCTATAGCTGACCCCCTATAGCTGACCCCCCTATAGCTGACCCCCTATAGCTGATGGGGGTCAGCTGTACAGCTAAATGATATTGGATGGTTGAAGTCTCTCATAGACATGTACCGTCAGTGATCATGATATAGCATAATGTACTTGGATTAATGATCTAATCGGTCGATATTTGGGCATTACCCGAAATGATCGTTGTATCTGATGGGATTTTGTCTGTGTTTTTCCAAATGAACTCTTTGGAGAGCTGGGTTCATGATGTGAAAACGTGTCTGTGCATGTGTGTCTCGTCTGAACATATTGAATATCTGAATCAATTGAGCATCACTAACGTTCTTCACTGTATGTGTGTGTGTGTGTGTGTGTGTGTTTTGCAGAAGGAGATGGAGAACTGCGATGCCCCGTTCACAAGCTTAGCTCGCTCTTTTCACTCGTTTTACCTGGAATGCAGAGAAACCATCAGGAACCTCCCAACTTAGTGGCGAATCCCCCTGATGAATATAATGTGTCCCTTCGTATATCTGTGGCTTCTTCTTCATCTTCTGCTGCTTCCTCTGTATCTCCATTTATACCTGACGGTTGCTGCCTTGTTTATATGATTTGACCAACATGGCTGCGTTACAAGTACATGTTTGAGAAACAATGAAACTACGTAACATGCAAAAGAGAGAAGAATGTGTTGTGGATTTAACATTGACTTGCGCTGAGTTTTACTTAAATTCTGTATAACAAAATAATAAATAAACAAGTAGAGTATATCTTTCTTCATTGTTGGTTTATCTCTGACATATTGCAGAGTTTTATACCTAAACACTTGTTCTGTGTTTGATACTTCTACACAGCCATGCCTGCGTAAATACTAAATAGAAACATAAACAAAGTGAACACCGCTCGCATCAACAAAGCCGTAGCACTACGCTTAATGCATTTCGACGCGTGAGGCACCGCCACAGAGCACCGCGGAGCGACACTGTTTTGATTTGAGCTCGAAGTGGAATCAGAAGGTGGAATTAAAAAAATACCAAATGATTTAAATTCACACCTATTTTAGCCTGTCCCTCTGCCCCTCTCTCTCTCCCACCCCCCCATCCCTCTCTCCTTCTCCCTCTCTCTGCTGAGCTGTCTCTCTGGTGGCATTCCCTATATTGTTGTATTAAGACCAGTAATCATTAGTCTAATTAGCTGCCTCCCATTCAGAGCAGGTTAGAGACATCCTTGTTACACCCCCACCCGCCTGTTCATTGCACAAAACAGCCAGAATCGACGGTTTTATCTCATTATATAGACGCTGAATTTGTCTGTACGGTGATAATGCTGGTTTCCACGCTGTGCTGCTGGGAATGTCTGCAAACAATCACACCAATTTCTTTTAAAATGTCTGTGAGAATGAGTTTGTTGATTTATAATACGTGAACAACTTTCATTACATTATACAGTATTTGCTGTGATATTTTGTGGTTGCAGCAGTGCATTGCATATAACGGGCCTGCGTGATCTTGAACCGTGTGAAGGCAGGTGTTTATTTACAGAATAAGCCGAGTACAAGAATAGTACAATCATTGCTGTTTGCCATCTTTTCTTTTGTTCTACAGAACGTATCATTTCTCTAGTATGGATCATAACACAAGACCCCGCATTGTGACTTCATTCATGTAGTATTATTTTATTAATGTATTATTATTATTCACTAACTGCAGAATGTGGTTTGTATTGGAACAAAACTCGCTGTTGGTTTCACTGCATCTGTACAGTTTGTACTGTAATTGTTCATTCAGGACTTCATGGCCTCAAGTGGGAAAGACCATAATAAAAATAATTAGGATCTCTCAATTATAATCTCTCTCTCTCTCTCTCTCTCTCTCTCTCTCTCTCTCTCTCTCTCTCTTTCTCTCTCTCTCTCTCTCTCTCGTGTTGTGTTATTGTGCTTTTTCATCTCCAAGCTGTGCTTGACTGATAGTACAAGTATGATTTGTTTGCAAATCCAGTGGTTTGTTTTAGTCTCAGTGGGATTCTTCAGTGTTTCAGTTAAATTTTGTTGCGAGAATCATTCTGTAAAGCTGGGGTCTTGAGTGTCAAACATTGCCTGAGATGTTTGGTTTTTTGGTGTAGAGTGGAGGTGTTGTGTGCTGTTATACCTCCCTGCCTTGGAGTGGTGCTGTGTTTGTTACAGGTGGAGCCCCTGTTGGCATAGGTGACTGAGCGGGCAACTCCCTGGCATCATCTGAAGAGAAGTGACCTACGATATGCCTATTAGAATATGGGATAGGAGAACACGTACAGCTCATTGAGCAGAATAATTTATCATTTATGGCTGGTGTCACACCTGTACAAACTAATACAAACAAAATACAAACAATAGCAGCCGCAGATACGTTCCAAGACAAGGGAAGACCTCTACTATATTATATCCATCGGGTCCATGAGGTAGAGGTATGCCAGAATTTCACCGGAGGTCTTAGTCCAAAATTAATTCTAATTCAAATTCACATCGTTTTTAAATATAATTTTGATGCAGTATGTTTATTGGTAAAACAAAATGATTAATGGAGGTTTAAAGTGTAAAAACATTTGTTAAACATGTTTTGTAATGTGTCATTACCTGTATATACTCTAAATCCATTAACCTTCAGCACTAATTATTCCAATATTCTCTATCTTTTGGACATTTGCTTTAAAATATGTCCAAAAGTCTTTATTTTTTTAATTAGAGTACGTAGTATACTGTATCTTAAATTAAACACTGCAACAATTGTTTTCTTATTTGAAACAATTCTCCCTCAGTCCACTGGAGGGGGCTTGAAAGGATATGTCAGCGGAGATTAGCCCTCTGCCTTTATCCCCAACATTGGCCCCTCCAAAAATATGGTTTCCTAAGATCTAATTACACCAAAATAACATGGACGATTCCAGACTATGTTCTTCACATATAAAATAAAGTATGACTCTAAAGTTTGGGTGTTTTATTCAATTTAGTGACACATGTTGTTTTCCCGGGTCAATTCTAACCCGGGAGAAGCGGGCAATAGATCACACACTATTGTGTTTTCCAGCAGATGAACACTGTTCTCAGTATACGAACCATAAAGAATATGTGAGGTACTATGCCTCCTCTAGTTCTTGTGTGTGTAGACACTATGACTGTCCAACAACATTTTCTCTATTTCTTATTATTTAAACATTGTATACTTGCTCTTATACAAGCACATTGTGTTTGCAGGGCAACCATAGCTTGGTGCTTGGTCAGCAATATCCACCATGCGCCTTTTCTCCGTTATTCCTTGGCATCCTTAGTTACCATACTGTACTTTAGCCATGCTGAGGCCAATATAAATGACATTAGAGGCCTGGATTATTTAACTTTGATTTAACCCTGTCTCGTTGATTTCTTAAATGTTGTGCCAAACTATTTCTCTCGGTCTCGATCTAATCGTGGTTCGTTCCATGGCTCGTAACAGCCTCCCTGACCTACATTATTCACTAATTGCAGGTAGGAAAGGATGGGACAGCTGTTGCCAGGACAACAAATCAAAGCTCTTAACTAACCTCCTAATAATGAAACATTTTCTTTAAAAGTGACATTCCCCTCATTTTAAATAAATCTGTACATTATATTTGTATTGCTTTCCAGTTTAGGTGACTTGGATGGACAGTAGTCAAGTCAAGTCACTACATGGAAACAAACAACACCCCCTTAACCTGCTCCTCCCCCCGGGCATGGAATAACTTCCAATAAAACCACATGGGGGAAAAAAGGGAAGAAACCTTGGAAAGGGACCACAGAGGGAGGAATCCACCCCTCCAGGACGGTTAAGACGCAATAGGTGATGGTAGGCAAACAAAATTTAGCATTAATACTATGTATAATAATTTACACATTGTGCCGTACATAAGAATTAACACATCGGAAAGATTTAAAGCGTTTTGTAAGTTAGCTAATTAAGAGTGGTCTGTCAATTGTAGCATTAACAGACACCACAGGAGTCCCAGGTCAGAGTAAGTGACACTGTCAGACGCCACTTGAGTCCCAGGTCCCAGGAAATGTCCAATAGCACTAGACATGACCAGGACCGCTCAACAACCATAGCGCCTGTCTGAATTGGAGACTTGGCTTCTGCAGTAATAGCCACCGCCATCCATACATAGTCCTGGACCATGACAGCATCACCTCGTTACAACACTCCTCCACCGAGCAGGAGATGACCAACACACATCCATTGGCTCTGCACCCAGTTCTCTTTCCCAGCGCAGGGAACATCGCCATCGACACGCAGCAACTTTCCCCGATGACATCACCGGGCTGGACCCTCAACCATCCACACAGCCTCCAGGATCATGACAACATCTCCCATCCACCACACTCGGAGAAAGAGAATAATATTACACAATAGTCTGTGTCATTATTATATTACTTTAAAAACTGCCTGGGGTTGTTAAAAGCCCAACAACATTTCAACTGGTTTCCAGGGAACTATATGAACAGAAATGTGTACGCCATACCTCCAAGCCAGAAGGGGCAGCGGTGGCAATCTGAATGAATAAGTCTACCACAAGCGCCACTCTCTCCCTCCACTCCCCCCTCTATTTCTATCTCTCTATTTCTCGCTGTGTTTGTGTCTATCTCTCGGTCGCCTCTCTCCAGTGATCACGGCAGGGCTGCAGAGACATTCCAGGTACTTTGATCATTGCACCGGAGGGGTTGGAGAGAGAGAGAGAGAGAGAGAGAGAGAGAGAGAGAGAGAGAGAGAGAGAGAGATTCAGTAGGGCACAGTGGCCATATTTAAAAATAGGACAAATAAATCTGTGGCCTAACTAATAACGTGCGCAAATATACTGTATAAGAGCCTATAGGTTACGGCTAATATGTCATACTGGTTAGCTAGGGAGAGCGTGAATGATTAAGAGACTGGGAAATTAACGTTAAACGAATGAATGAATAAACACGAGAGCACATTAGAAAGTTGCTGGGAGTGCGCAGAGAGATCAGAGAGGCAGAGAGTGGTGATGAAGGTGTTTCATTTTCTGGCTTTGGGCCCATACCAGAAATAATGACAGGGAGTGGGGTGGAGTTTAAGTATCTCGGGGTCATATTCACGAGTGAGGGTATTAGGGTTGGACGGTTGGGTGCAGCGGCACCCAATCGAGCTGTCATGAACCAATCAGGTCTGTAGACTGCCTGTCCAACCTTACCTATGGTCAAGAGTTTAGGGTAGGAACTGAAATAATGTGATCGCAAATACAAGAAAATAGTTTCCTCCGCAGGGTGGCTGGGCGGACTCTCTGTGATCGGGTGAGGTGCTTGGTGACCCGGGAGGAGTTCAAAGTGGAGCCGCTGCTCCTACGCATTAGGAGGAGCCACCTGAGGTGATTTGGGCCCCTGGTTGTGTCCCACCAGGCACAACAAACTGAGAAGAGACCCTGTGGCAGACCCGGGTCACGCTGGCCTGGGAGGGACTGGTGGATGCTTCTGCAGACAGGGATACCTGGGTTGCTCTGATGACCCTGTTGCCACTGCGACCCTAATGGAGAAGCGGTCAAGATAATGAATGGATGGAGAGAGTGTGCACCTACTGTACATCTATGTGAAATACCAGACTGTGTTATATTAATGTAGGCATAATGCTTTAGTCTATTAATTATGGAAAACGTCGTTTCAGCAAGAAATGGTGTATCCTTGGGGAAAAACCTCACCTGCTACCTGGGTGAAAGACCTCGCTATAAAAGACTCATTAAGCATCCGGCATGTACTGTAGCTGGATTGATGAGGGAATATAACAATGTCATGCATCCATCTTCATCATCGGACCAGAATAGAAAAGGTTTACACTATGTTTACAGTATGTTTACAGTAGGTTTACAGTAGGTTTAGAGTATACTCTTGGGAAATATGGTTGTGGTTTTTATGGGCCTACACCAGGAACTGATTGTCTTTCAAATTGTAGAGTTCAGTAACCATAAACACAGCGGAAGATTTGCTTTAAGGCAAGAAGCAAATTCAACCTGTTCAAATCTGTTTTCCTGTGGTTAACATGTTAAAGGCTCACACAAAACACAGTAGACTCAATCTTACCCTACGGGGGTTCCAATTTTTATTCATCATCGGGACTTGATGCATCCAAGTTCAGAATCATTCAGTTTTGGCACCTTGAAAGACATTACGCTTCGTTAAATACTCATTTACAACAACACAACGAAAAACTTTTGGAAAAAACCCTGAAAAATCAAATGAGGCAAGAAAACATACTAAGCGATATTTCAAAATTATAATAATAACAATAATAATAATAATATACTTTGATGTAAAATGAAGTGTTGCTTAAAAAAAGCCTTTGTACATTTAAAGTTTGTTTGATTTGCGATAAAGCATAATGAAGCCCTGTGCCCCAGATTCCCACTAAAAATAACTAAATAAAATAAAAAATTAATAGGGCACAGTACAATAGCATTAATGTCTGCTCTGTAAACACCACCTCCTTACAATAGTAGAGTATCATTGTTGAAAACATAAGTTTCTCAAAAGCAGATCGGGTGATTTTGATTAGCATGCATGTAAATTTCTTTATTTTGATATTTTTTTGGAGTCACTTAGCTTTACCTAGCTAGTAGCCACATTGCACCCTACACTATTCGGTGTATTTGGGAATAACAGCGTGTCCCTCTATCATCCCAGTCTGTCCCAGAGCACGGTCCAACCGCTACCCCATCCAGGACAGGAAGTGAGGCCCACCTTTCGTCTGTAGTCGACCCCCAAACAAAGATGGCTGCCAAGGCCTCGCCAAAAAGAAGGGCCAAAATGTTTTTGTAAAAGAATGTGGTAATGTTTCAATTACTAATCATACGTCAGTTTGTCAGTCAGCTGAGCACACAGCGACGTCCGGTCCAACTGCCGATTCACGACAAATCCTCCTTCGCGATCTCCATGACGACTTGAATTGAGTGTCTTTTTTCTCCCTTTTTTTTATTTTCCTTTTTTTTTTTTGTGTGCGCCAGGCAACTCCAGTCAGGATTTATTAACATATATATTCATATAGTCATATATAATTAATACATATATTAACTTATGTTTATTTTTTATGGGCTGAATTGCTCCCTGCTGCTTGAATCCCACACCGCGATGGATCACAGTATTCATGTGAATAAAGAAGGAAATTAAGAAGATACAGAAACTAATATGAGGAGTGGAGAGGCGTTAAGAGAGAAGGGGGGAGGGGAGGGGGTGCGGTTGGGTCAGTAGCGGTATCACAGGCCGGGAAGACGAAGTGGGACAAGCCACTCCCCCTTTCCCCACCTCCCCTATCCACGCCCATTGAAATCTCTAAAACTCACCTTTACGTCGGCAGCTCGGCCCACCGCGGACCGTCCCGAACCCAACCCCCCCCCCCCCCCCCACTCCTCCCCCCATCCCCTGGCTTAAATCTTTACAAACATATTCAAAACTTGTTAAACAACGGTAGATGGGGAAAATCATGCATTTTTCGCTTTTAAGACGTTTTTTTTTTTTTTTCTTTCTCTGTTTACTTCTTTTGTTTGTTTGTCCTGATGAAAATGTTATTCACCAACCTGAAAACTCCTCTAGCTCTCCTCCTCCCTGTACCTCCATTTCATCTTCCCCCTCCCCCCAGCTCTTTAGGGTCTTTCACTCCCTCCCTCCGTCCCTCTCCCTCTCTCTCTCTCCCTCGCCTCTATACGGGCGTGGTGCGTCGGTTGGCGGCGCTGCCCGAGTCCTTCTGGTCCTTAGGGAGGCAGTTGTGCACCTGTAGGAAGTTGTGGTCCCTCTCCATGGAGTTGTAGGTGGCGGTGGGCGTGCCGGGACCCCCGCCCCCTCCCCCTCCTCCTCCTCCTCCTCCTCCTCCCGCGCTGCCCCCCCCACTCTTGGGCAGCGTGTACATGCCCAGCTCGGTGGAGGGCAGCGCCCCGAACGCCTTCAGGCCCACGGGCGAGGCGTCGCGGGAGTGCGAGGGGTCCGTGGAGCGGGACGAGGAGCGCGAGCGGCGCCGGTATCGGTAGCGATAGCTGGGGATGCGCGTGATGGCCGCCCCCTGGAGGTAGTCGGCGGCGCGAGCGCCCACGCGCAGCTCCCGGTGGCGGTCGATGAACATGTGCACGGCCAGCACGCCCACCATCTCCGCCATGATGAAGGACAGCGCGCCGAAGTAGAAGGACCAGCCGTACGAGTAGCTGTTCTTCTTGCTGTCGCTCTTGGACGGATCACCCGCGTTTGCCGAGATGTAGACGATAATGCCGATGATGTTGCTCAGCCCTGGGAGGAAGGAGAAGGGGGTGAATGTCACCACGAGACACAAAGAACTGGGCTGGGCAGCATTGCTGTGGCATCTCCAAATCAAACAATATCCCTCCGCACATTGAAACACATTGTGACGCAAAACATAGTACTGCGGCTTTGTTGATGTGAGCGGTGTTCACCACTGTGTTTATGTTGCTATTTGAGCCAGTGCTGTGTAGAAGCACCAGATTCTTATTTCAGCACGCACAGAGACCGGTAAGCTCGCGAAATGCGTGGAGACATTTGATTAATTTGACATAAAGCGTATTATGTTATAATTATTTTACAGTTATCTTGCAATAATTGGGCAAATATTTTTTATGAAGCTGTATGCATGTCCTGAAAGGTGCTATATAAATATAGTTTATTATTGTAATGGTGTACACAATGCTACCCCAAAAATTGACAGATTACTGTAATATACACTATACTGCCAAAAGTATTGGGACACCTCCGAATCATTGAATTCAGTGCAACATCTATGCCTGACCTCACAAATCCCCAACATACTTCTAATCCTTGTGGACAGCCTTCCCAGAAGAGTTTAAGCTGTTATAGCTGCACAGGGTGGGCCAACTTCATATTAAACCCTATGGATTAACAACGGGATGTCATTAACCTTCATGTGCATGTAAAGGCAGGCGTCCCAAGACTTTTGGCATTATCATGTATTTATAGCTCATTAAGATGTATTTATATTAATGTGTCTCTTCGAACATGTTACACATTTTGTAAAATAGTACATTTGGGATCAAATAATTAGGACCCCTTGTTGAACGTCTCTGTAGCGTTTTTCTTCCCCCCCGCCCCTTCCCTCTAACTGGGGCAGATCCAGGCTGCTATTCTGTTGCATATCTCTCACTCTCCCTCCCTGCCCTTAATAAGTCAACCTCCAGGGGTGTTCAAACCCCTCTATCCCTACAGCACACACACACACACACACACACACACACACATTTGTTTTTGTCTGTTTGCAGGCAGACAGACAGATAGACATGCAGACAGGCAGGGAGACAGACAGGGAGACAGACAGACAGGCAGACAGACATGCAAGGATTAAGACAGGCACACAGACAGACAGATGCAACATGTCAGTTTCTGTGTTTGTCTGAATACCTACAGTACATACTAGAGTTAAGAAGTAGTGTATTATTATTATTTTCCAGAATACATTGCATACTACAGTAATATACAGTAGTACTTTATATTCTATATATTGTTAGAAAACAATCCCAGATCATTCACATCCTGCAGCAAAGATAAAGGATTGAATGCTTTTACACAATGCCTTCATACTCTTCACATCACTCAGTAAACCACAATAAATGTTTCCCTGGCCAAGAAGGCACCGCATGAATTCAAATTAAACAAATTAAATTTAGTGGAAACATAGGAACATCACACAAATGATTAAAGCTGTCAGATACAGTATATTCTGATCTCACATGTGGAGCATTTTAATGTAAACGGCACTGTAGTGTTGTTTACCTGAGAATACATCAACGCTAACTGCCAGTATCACTTGCATGTTATACATTATCTGAATGTTTGTGCTATCAACTAATGTTGGCCCAGGGACCATAGGTAAAGATTTGCTATTTTAGCTAACTGGGATATTTTCAAAAAAGTTATTAATGTGCACTGTCCCTGTTGAATGAAATAATGCAATAAATATGAGAGACATACGGCTTAATCAGCTATACGAACAGACAGAGAGAATTATATCAGCTCCACACAGCATCTCAGGTGGGCACAAACCATTTAGCTTTTAACATACAGCCATAAATCTCCCTGTGTCCAGATAACCTGTCAAGAGCAATAGAAACGACGTAAACGTGTGCTAAATATCATGTCATACACCATCGGAGAGGGGAGAGTGTGTAAACACAGAAGCACATGCATTTAAAAGCCGAAAAAATAGTGTTTTTTCATGTTCCTAAAGAACGAAAGGGGGCTGGCAGACAGACAGACAGACAGACAGACAGACAGGCAGGTAGACAGACAGACAGACAGACAGACAGACAGACATACAGGCAGGCAGACAGACAGACAGACAGTGAAGGCAGACAGATAGACAGGTAGGCAGACAGACAGACAGTAAAGGCAGACAGACAG
>JAODUE010069122.1:0-38130 GCA_027564755.1 Amblyopsis hoosieri | reverse complement strand
TGTACAGGCTTAACATTTGAGACATTTTTCGTCACACTTTCGTCCCCCCCACCTAAAAAACATCTCCTGCGCCACTGCACAGACAAATCACTTTAGAATTATTTCAAAATGAGAGGTCTTACAATACTTTCACAACACAAACAAATTAATTGAAATCCAGAAAATAAATGTATTAGTCACATTCTCACAAATGGATAAAACTGCCTGTTCATGCATTCTGTAACAATTAATAGACGAGAGTCAGTAGACCAATTTGCAGTTTTCAGGTGTAAATCCAGAATCAGTAATGCATCAAAAGATTAATGATTTTGCATAGAACACTTAGGATACACTTTATAGCCTATAGGCTTAATGAGATCTAACAAGACACAGGTGCACTGAAATCAGGGCAATATGAGGGCATGGCACAAGACGTGGGATGAGACAGAGTAATCCATCCATGATATTAAAGGTATAGCTAGCTATTGCAAGCTAATGGACCTTTCGCCAGAAGTGAGTTAGCCACGCCCATGGGCGGGTCTGTCGGACAGCTGACCCACATGGCTCTAAGATGATCATAACATCATAGACGACTTTGATAACATCCATACATCCAACATTGTGTCATTAAAAATAACAGGAGAAATCGAAACAGCAGGATTTAGCTACCTGATGTTTTCAGTTTCTCATTAAAATCTAGTAGCCTACTATTTAATTTTAATATAAATAAAACTGTTTTCACAGCCTAATGCTATGTCATACCAGTACAGTACATCCCCAGGACGAACGCCTATATAGAATAGGTTTACTGTAGTGATTTATATACTGTATATAGTTATCCTAATGTTAACATCCTTATAGAATGTGTTAATGTGAAAAGAAAACAAGTAATCTGTCCCCAAGCATTTCTTCAAATTAAATTCAGCATACACTCTCCTTTGCAGCAGACAAATTATCATACATTATTCTCAGGCCAATCAGGACTCAGACCAATCTTCAAATGAATTCACAGTTAAGCGAGATGCGTTCACCTAATCATAATTATACAGCTAGGTATTTATATAGAATGACCAAAAAAAGCAATAATCCTGTAATCGATAGTTCCGTACATGACAAGTTTAGACAAGTCATACTGTTTCCAGTTTGATTAAGTTGTGAAATGCAAAACACAACAGTTTAGGAAGTGAAGTGTGTAAGTATACAGTGATAGAACCGTGGAGGACCAATATCCATTACTTTCCCAGCGATACCTGGACTTCCATCTCACTTTGAGGCAGGGAAAACCTGTCAAATGCTGGCTGGGACTCTAGTCCGTCTATTACAAGATCACCACACATACAGAAATATACATGCACAGACACACAATCATCTAGTCTTGTGGGGCCAGAAACTTCTAAAGGTGGAGTTCAAAGTGCTTCAAACAGCAAGATGCAGCCATGCACATGTCAACACAGTCCCACCGGCAACTTTGACAAAAGCTACTGTAGTTTTGCTTAGCGTCATGGCAAAGGGTTTATGAATACATGTTGTGCATCAAACACTTCAAATAGGACTTAAAATAAATTGTTGTTTCTATAATGTTCATTTTGAATTCTGAACAATTATGTGTTATTGTGTGTTAATTATTACGTTATTATAACCTCAGAAAATGAGAGCCTCCACTTGAATGTGGTTGCATGTGGATACTATTTATGTTCTAGGGTGTGGGGATGAGCCCTCAGAGTGGGTTCAGTCGAGAAGCCAACCAATCAAAGGGTCAGCGCCTGATTTCCCTGCTTTGTTAAAGACCAATTTGAAATAGAATGTCCCCTGACATATTCATGCATGTTCTCTCATAGTGCCAGTCACATATGACCCTGTGAGACAGCTATAATGCATAATTTACAGTCATCTACTGTTCCTCTGAGATGGGAAGGAATACCTGGGATAATCCCATGTGAACACACCATATAGTCGTTTGTACTGTTGAAATGGTCATATCACAACCAGGAACACCACTGTATATATTCCAAGGTAATGTAGGTAGCCTGCTACCTGTAATTGAAAACAGAAAGCTTTTTGTTAAATATAAATCAGTAAACGTTTTCTAACTGATAACCTGGCCAGTACCGATATTTAAATTACCCATTGCGGTGACAGTTTAAGTAATAATAATTATTATGTAAAAAATAGTAGGATATATAACAAATGCACATACCCCAGGTCAAGCAAACTGTATAATTTATATTTTGTTTGACACTTTTTTGATTTGTGATTTTATTGACTTGTGTCTGTCTCTTTAGTGTGTTATTTGGTTGGTGCGTTTCATTAGCAAGGAATACAGTACTAATGAAGTATTAGTAGTAATTAGTAGTAGTTAGTATTAAACTAATACTAATACTAAGTACTTATACAGTTCTTTGTCCCATGGTTGAGTTCCTCACAGGCAGAGACATATGGATTCCTATGGGAAAAGCAAAAGATTTCAAACACTCCCCTATACCATTAATCATAAATGTAAAAGTGCAGCAGAAAGCAAAGCACAGCGCTATCCCTTTTGAACTCTTTCCTCCATTTTATTTTATAACGCAAGTGTTACTAACATTTACATCTGAAATAGGAAAGTGTTATCGCTCTACAAATGCCTTCAAGCTAGAAAATCTTTTGTACTCCTCAGTGGCGCTCCACTGGGGATAGGAGTGTGGTGAATGCATTTTGAAAAATCAAAACAGCAGCCAAACTGTCGTTTTAAAGTTAGAGAATGTGGACTGGGGATTTCTGAAATATCTCAGGAGAACGTCATAAAACAAGTGAAATAGGATATGACATACAGTGCAAGCTTCTTTGCCAGCACACTACAAATAGTAACTAAATTAAATCATTGTATCTGTGTTTGTGTTGTTGATGGGTTCAGTTAAAAAATTGAGTTAAATTCCAAATGCAAATGATACAAAATCAGTAGGCTTGCCAGTTTCAAACACCTAACATCTCAGGCTGGCATTAGTGAAGTGAACTCAAGAGAACTCTAAAATATATTAATGGACTAGCATTTGATAACAAGGTTAAACTTTTTTACACAGACCAGCACAGGAGCACCAGCTTCCCACCACCTGCCCACCTGTCTGCTCAGGAGGGGGGTGGGTCAAAAAAAAAAACAGTAGCAAAAATACTGGGGAAAAAAAGTATGTAAGATTTGCAATCTGACAAATGTAAATACGATGCGATGCTATTTTACTGTGTAAATAAACTGTAGCCTTTAGCCTACTTTCAGACATGTTAAAAATATAGCCTTACAGTTAGACTATTTAATATGATAGACTATAAACAGAATTGAGGACCATATAAGATTCTAGCAAAAGTAGATCCTGACGACTGTCACTGTAAACCATGTTATATCAAGCTGTGGACTTTAGTTAATGCCGGCAAGTCTTGCCGACTTGCCGTGGTTGCTACTTGCTAGGGTCCGGGTGCATGCCCTGCAGCATCCACTATGGGGAAGGGCTTTGGAAGCATGTTTGGAAAGCAGCAGAGAAGGAAGGTGGAAGGTGTACTTGTTCAAACTTTCAAATCTAGCTCTTCTCATAGTTTCATTGCCATTCAGTTTAAGTTACAGGCACCAACACTATTGGTACTGAAGGTCTCAAGGTAGATTTCTTTGACATGGCAACACATGATGGAACTAATATGATTGGATAAAAGCTCTATCATAAACATGCACTACTGGAAGCACTGCAGCCAAGAGAAAATCAATTAAATGAAGATAATTGAATAGCCTAAAAATATTAAAACGCAAGTCAGTGATTCTGATAGGCTAGTGTATAGGTCAGCAGAGAAGCATACAGCACACCACTCTTTCAACGTAATATTTGCATTCAGCTTGACAATAATGTTCATGGCCATTTATGTGGCCAAATAGCTAATACACCATACCACAAATGCAATAGCAGTTGGGACAACTGAAAAAGCTAAATAGAAAAAAAACATTGCCATAATTTTCTGTGTTTATTTGACTGCAAATTCAATAAATACAGACAGTGGAGAGCAGGTTATACAGACTGCTCCACTGTCTGTCACAAATTAAAAAAGCATTTTGACAGTCTCTGATACAGACAAAAGCACTCACAATTTCTAAAATTAATAAATAATACTTCTGAGTTTTTATAATTGGCCACTGTAAAATTGTTTTGGCTGCCAACACACATTATTATTGAACCAAGAACCAAGAAAGGGTTTATATTACATTACAGCAAACACAGATTGTTTAACCACTGACATTGGATTGTCCCAATAAGACTTTAATAAGTAATTTCTAAAGCTAATTACAAATGGATCTAAATGAATGGTTCCTGCATCACACAAGGGAAGGTGGATTAGGCAGAGATGACATTCCAGGCCAAGTTTATTCAACTTTTGACTTACAATATCACCTTTTTTGTTGTTGTTCTCTTTAACAGTTATTATAAGATCAATTTTGTACATATACTTCATTCTTGGGGTTTCAGTCATATATACGGTATATGGTATTGTGTTGTACAGTATGGAATACAGGAGAAAACAGTCAAGCTATTTGGGTACATAAAATGGTGTTATACTTCATGCATTTCTCTAAGTATATTCCCCAGAATGAAGTTAGCTAGACGATTTAACCTTTTGATTGACACAATCACAGAATCAATTTACTCCATGTTTAAAACATATTGTGTCCCATGGTATATTGTAAAATGATAACAATACTGTAGATCATATATGTTTAAACCTCATAATGATGGTAAAGTAAATCGAGATTAGTGGAAGTTATAAATAATAATTTCACTGAAACATATTTCAGTTACAAATTATATAAGAGTTGATACTTTTGCTACAATTGCTGTAAATCTGTACAATACACATAAACTTACTGTAATGTGAACATCCAAAGGTAAACAATGCTAAAGCATTTTACATGCTGTTCCCTTCCTGAACAGTTTAATCTATCTGTGGTATATTTTGTTTTTATATAATTTTCCTGGTGAGCTTTTAACTCCATAATATAGAAATATTATAGACATAAAAAGAAAGAAATCATAATAATTTAAAAATATATATTTTTAAATTAAATTCCATAGAAGAATAAAGGTCACTGTTAGTGGCATTTAAGTGGCTAAAAGGTCTCCATTCTAACTATTGTATTAGGGAAAGTAATTTAGGAGAAATGTATCCTACGGTGTTTTAGACTAAAAGTAATATCTGCATTATAATTTCATTCAGTATACTTAAAAAATATAAAATGACTGGAAACCAGGCATATCACCTCCATAAATCAAAATGTTTGATTTGATTATAAGCAAGTTTGTAATGAATGTCTCTTTATCAAGTTAGACTTTTAATGTATTAATTCAAGATGGAAAATAACTTATATAACTTTTAAAAATAATAAGTCTTCATCAACACAAAAATTGAGTTTTAAATGTGATTGATTGGCATACAGGGTATGTTAAAATCATGATGAAATAATATATTTATTTAAAAAAATAAATACTGATAACTCATCCAGCACTGGTATTTCTTTCAACAAATTACTCTCTCTTTAGAATTCTGCCCCTCCTCTGTAAACATGAGGGAAAAAAACTGATTTGTTTTTACAGGACCTTGCAGATTTTTGTTTGAAAAATGTAAACATCCTAAATGCCTGCATCATGTAGACTAGAGCAGAGCAATGGAAATAACAGTAACAATAAAAGTTTGACATTTCCAACGGTCACTTGGTTCATGGAGAGGTTAAACCTATGGCAAAATAGTTCCAGGAAGTGCTTGGTGGGCAATTTGAATATACCGATATATAACTTGGTAATTGGTAGTCAATAAATGCACTGATTTCCATTTAAAATAGAATTTAAAGTGTACTTTTAGTATTTAGGCTAACTTCCGGGAACTATTTTGAGGCTCCATTGCTGTGAAAAAACGGTCCATTGGAGTGAACAGAGATGACACAATTCTCTCTTTACATGGCTCTGGATTAGAGCAATTGTCTTGGAGTTCTATTGTTATGCATTCTCTCTGTTTAATCCCCCTTTTGTTCTGGATAATACAAAAATCAGAACGGTAGCTGTGGGTGAAATACTGCGAGACAGGTAGAGGAAGGTGGTTTACAGTATACAGATAGGTATTACTTACTTGCAGAAGGGGAATTAGTTGTGGCCGTTCTCCTTTCTCCTCAAGTCAAGTCAAATGTATTTATATAGCCCTTAATCACATTACAGTCTCAAAGGGCTTTACAGCCTACATTTCACATGGAAACAAACAACACCCCCTTAACCAGCTCCTCCCCCTGGGCAAGGAAAAACTTCCAATAAAACCCCATGGGGGAAAAAAGGGAAGAAACCTTGAGAAGGGGGGACCACAGAGGGAGCAATCCACCCCTCCAGGATGGTTAAGATGCAATAGGTGAAGGTAGGCAAACAAAATTTAGCAATAATACTATGTATAATAATTTACACATTGTGCCATACTTAAGAACTAGCAAAGCTGTACAGTGTTTTGTAAGTTAGTTCATTAAGAGTGGTCAGTCATTAACAGACGCCGCAGGAGTCCCAGGTCCGAGGAAATGTCCTAAAACACTAGTCACGACCAGTGTGGGGTTGCAGTTCACAATGGGGTGGTTCAGTGCAGCCATAAAATAACATTTCTGCTCTATAGAATTCTGCCACGCTAGGAGGTGTATGAGAGAAGCTTTGCTACATAGCTAAGGCAGCATCGGCTGTTCATTTTCATTTTCTGAATTGTTTTTCCTAGCTTCCTAGTCTAGTGGAACAGGCCTGTTTATGAGGCTCGCAGAATCAACAGCAGAGCTTCTCTAATGTTTGCAGCTGAGCGAAGAAGCTAAACCCTCAGCATTCACTATTTCATATGATGCAGTGAAAGCGACATCTGAAAGAAGCCACATTGATATCACCATCAAGATATCAACATCATATTTATTCAAGCTAACCTATGTATGATGCGTCGCTATTAATGTCCAAGCTTTATTGCATCGCCTATCTGTTTCATTACATTCTCATATCAATGTAATTTGCTGTAGAATGTATTCAGAAAGAACTCGCATTTCATAGACAATGGCTCTCCGGTGTGTTTTCTCTCCTGCAAACACACACACACACACGCACACATGCACACACACACACACACACACACACATTCTCTCTCGCACGCAGCTCTTACTGCCTCGTGGGTTTTCTGAATATGAATAGACAGGTTGAATGAAATGATGATATCTCAGAACAATGCCTTATTCCTGCCTGTCTAAGGGCCATGGCTGACAACAAATGATAGCGTACCCCCCCTTTGCCCGTCCCTTCAACTGGCTCATCATTCCAGACGATTTCAATAGGCTCATTGTTTGACGCTTTTCTTCATTCCCCATGCGCGTTCTTTCATAAACCCATCATTTGGTTGTCTGACAGTCATTTAAAATAGTGTAATCTATCCCTGATGTCTTTAATATTCACACTCAAATATGCTATTCGCAGTTCAAATCCAGTTGGAAGACTTGTTAATGGGATAATGGTGCCATAATAGCCATTACATATTGTACTGACAGTCTCAGAGGTGGCTCAACAAAATGAACGAAGGGCAGCTGTTGAGATATTTATTATGTTCTGTATGGGGAATATTTATTTATAATGTAGCCTAAAGATTTCAGTGTATGTTGATGTTCCAGAGCATTCCATAGTTTGTCTTATTAGTTCCACCTGTTTCGGTTCACCTGGTTCTTTGTCTCTGTTGATTTTCACCTGCCCCTCGTTGTCTTTGTCATTGTCTTCCCTGGTTAGTCTCCTTGTGTATTTTAAACCCTTGTTGTTTACTCTGTTCCTTGTCGGTTGTTATTTGTGAATGCCCTACTTTATGTGCTGCTGTTTCCTGGATCACTGGTACAAATAAAACCGTCTTTGTTCTTCCAGTGTCTGCATATGTGTTGTGCACTTGGGTTCAATGTCTACACCAACATTACAAATACTAGTTTGTAAGATACTTTACACAGAGGTTATTGTGTTTTGAATACGCCTCCCTTTCGGATAGTTGAAGGTGTTCAACATTAGTGTACTCTAATGAGGTTGAGGAAAACGTTCCCCTATCCAGAGTGCTTATATATCCCCATCACCCTCCAATGCACGAGGAGTGGACGTTAATACATACTATTGCGATCTACATCGCTGTGTGTTCTGTAGTCACATTGTATCTGCATGAGGTAAGGCAATGCTATAATGTGCAGGGAGATGCAGTTACAGGAACACACAAGTGGCACAGTGGCTGGTTTGAACCCCGCTAACTCCTGTGTGTCGAGGTGTCCTTGAGCAAGACACCTAACTCTAATTGCTCCCGGTGGGCAGGCGTCTCCTTGCATGGCTGACATCGCCATTGGTGTGTGAATGGGTGAATGTGAGGCAAATAATGTAAAGCGCTTTGGACAAAAGCGCCAATTAAATGCAGTCCATTTACCATTTACACAAGATTAAGGTAGGATGCAAGATGCAGCCCACATATTCCAGCACTCCATCTGTCGTGAGGTTGTGTGTGTAACTGTTGGGTCCGCATGTGTAATTCTGACAGGTGCCACTTCCCCATCCCACTCACATCTGCCGACGAGCCCGTCAGCAACAGAAGGAGATAGGATGTAAGATAAAGAACAGCTGGCGTTTTCTAATCTTCAGAGCCACCTTACTGTCATGGCCTCGTGATAGAGCAACATATTCTTAGTAACGCTCGGAACGTCAGTTTTCTACTTGTCCGAGGCGCTCCAGACAACCTTGTGGTCTCAACTGTAAATCTGGGCTTGGGCTCTGAAGAACCACATGCCTGTTTCTCCGGCTGATTGTGCCGATGGTGATAGATAATTGGAGGTTGAGTGAGGAATTCAAGGACAGTAATTGCCGAGACAAGGTGATTGTGTTTTTCACGTTTGACAGATAACTGTGCTTTATGCGACCAGTATCACAGTTGGTACATTGGATAGCACAGGTCAATTTTAAATGAAAAATGTTGAAGGAATATATGATCCTGCCTTCATTTTAATATTCATATTTGTATCTTCAAAGATCATATCATAGTCAAAGTCAAAATGAAAAGATGGGAGTGATTGCTTCATTTCAAATATGGCTTGAATTTGATACAATACATGCACGTGCTTTAGAGTTGAATGAAGCTACAGTATTTACTAGGAAAATCTATCTTACTGTATATGTGATGATATCAAAGATATAGAATATAGGAATACACCTCAACACTCCCCCTTGGCCCAGTCTCAATTTCAAGCACCGCACATTTTACATTTATTGAGCCAAACAACACCTTGTTTCTCTCTGCCTCTGTGCCAGACAGCCTCCTTATCCCAGAGCACAGACATAAAGGTGCAGCAGACACATATGCAGCCAGCTTCGTCTGTATTCCCTCCAAAGAAGATTCTGTCCAGGTATCACAGGCCTGTGATGTCACATTAAAGCACCCGGAGCATGGTGATGTGCTAAAGAGATAGAGGGACACACAGCTCAAATGTAAAATCAGCTTTGCAGATGTCCCGAGGGTTTCTGTAGGTATCTATACACAATGAGGAGCCAAACACAGTCAAATGCAAAGACACGCACGCTCACACACGCACGCTCACGCACACGCGCGCACACACACACACACACACACACACACACACACACACTAGAACGAGAGAGGTAGAGATGCGAAGCGCACGGCTGTTGCGATCCATTAGGGGAATGATAAGAGGGCCGGGCACAAGACTGTAGATCTCAATGCAAATGCTATGCCTCCTGACAGAATGAAAAGACTATTCTTTAGGGGAAACCAGTATGGCTGTGGATGGCGTGGTGAAAGAGGAAGAGAGGTAAACAGGAATTAAATGATGTCTTGTGTGTGTGTGTGTGTGTGTGTGTGGCTGCAGGCGTGACATTTCTGCTCAGATAGATTAATAATGAAGGAGATTACAGGCACCGCGATGGAGGGGGGGACACACAATAAAACGAAACCCATGAAGATTATTAGAACGCCAACAGCCCACGTCAAACAGCGGAGGATTCCATACAGCTTATAGGAAATACATGTTTATGGCCTTCCGTCAACCACGCAATGCCATTGGCTTGTGCTTGAGTTTGTATTGACAACAGTCAGACTGTGAAAAGCCTAAACCATGAAAGTGAGACAGTTGAACTGAATTAAATAAAGTATTGTACCTGTATAAATACCTTCAACATTAAGGTACAATATTCCATTGAAGTAACCAACAAAGTCACTGCTGACAAATGAAGAGCCTTTTGTTATTCCGTGTGACAAGACCTGACAAAACCTAAGCTCCTTCCGGCGTCACTGGCATTTGAGGAAGGTAGCCAAATGTAAATGATCTGGAGACGACATCTTGATGCATGGGCCGTGTCGGACTATGTCTTGATGTAGCAGAAGGTCATCTGGTTCAGTCAGGAACGTTCATCAACTGCCATGTTCACACAGCTTTTTATTTTGCCCATGCATTTCATTAGACCACACCGTGAACCCACAGGGCTACAGTGCTACAGTATATGGAATACATGACATAGGGAGCAGCAATAATTAATAGGAAATGTGTCCCCAAACAGAAAGAACAGCTAACCTTTGACAGACAATCATAAGAATTTTAACTGAAAAGGAAATCTGATGTGCAGATACTGTAGAAATTTGTACCAAGTCATTTTTCCACTGAATCCTGACACATATTCACAAAAGAAGACCAATGCCGCCCAATTACAGTAAAAGGTTAAATAAGACAAAACCTCAATAACATGCATAGATGTTAAATTGTCTGCTTATATGTGCTTGAAATTATATTAGTGGTTTCAAAAGTTTTATATTTGTTTCAAATTTACATAGAAGACTATGTTTGCAGAATATAAAATAATAATATATTATAATGAAGTTTACATTTAAAAATATGGGCCAGTTTATCTTTACCATAGTCACCCTGACAGTGAATCTGCCAAGTTAATTGAATATACTATACATCAGGCAATATAATGTTGTACTATTTATATACTGTACACGTCTTTTAAATTAAGTAAGCAACTCAATATCAACTTGAATATCCAATTCCCTTTTATCTGGTTAGAAACCTGTTTTACGATGTTTCATGCTGATACTAGGATCCTAACACTGAAACCCTGTCCATGGTTCTGAATAACTATAATGAAGTATACTGCATATTTGTCATTCTAGTGTTCAATTAGAAGAGCTCCAAAACCTCCACTGTTTTTATATTGTCTTGGGACAAAATTATTAAAACTACTAACTACATTATTCAGATGGATTTCAAGTGTGTCAGTAGATGTACTTAATATCGAAGTATGATACATAGTACAGTACACAGTAATGTTCTACAAAACCTCTTTGAAGGACAAATCAGCACATTATGAATCTGGGAATACAAAGTGAATATAATAAGCAATAAAAATACATAATACAGTTAAAGCTATATAGTATAATTGTTTGTCTGTCTGTCTTCAACAGTCTGACCTGAATGAATTAGGTATTAGGTAAAAAAAAGATTTAACAACCATAATTCAGTTTCTGTTGTGGAGTGGAATCTAATTGAGGGTAAGTCTAGGGGACCCTCTTTATATATGAGGTATAAGCAAGTGTGTGGGTGAAGTAGAGATGGCTGTGCAAGAGGATAAGAGAGAATATATTCTATTCATATACACGATACAAGGCTCTTTCTTCTCAGAACAATAGAATGTGGTACTGTTGTACAGTACAGCAGAATGAAGCCAGTCTGGGTCATAAAAGCTGGGGTGGGAGACCAGCGTGTGTTTGTGTCTAGCTAGCAGCCATTATGTGTTGAAGTGCTGTTTTGGGAAGCCTGACAAACATTGTCTTCTGCATTAAATTAAAAACATAAATAAAGCATGCCAGCAATACATTATGACCAAAATGCAACACAAATCCAGATGAATGATGATTTACAAATGAATGTCTTTCATGGAAGAAAAAAATTGTGTATTCTGAATATCCCTAGATGTTCTTTGTCTAAATGAAACGGGTGAGAGAATATCCGTTATATATGTCCGAGAAATGCATGAGCAAAGCAGGTAAACCAATCCAACCAATCTTCACTGGATAAATATGGGTTAAAGAAAATAAACTGACTTCAATTGTGACTCACTTTAGATTCTGTCTAACCTGTTTGATTAAGAAACCAAATATTGCCCAAATTGCTACACTTTGGTGCTCTACAAATCATACAGTATACATAACAGCCAAATTCCTTGCGCCACTCAACATAATAAATTGCATAAGAAAATCTGGTCAAAGAACAATGGAAGTTCCCTTTATTATGACATCTTGAGGACAATCACAAAGAGCATGCGGCCAACTTGATGAGATCCAAGATTGTTGTTGAAAGTGTTTGATGAACACAATGCCACGTTATTGCTGCCTGGTTACTGGTCCTGATGCATGAGACACAGTGTTCTCTCACAAACTGTCTAATGTGACAGCTATTGAGCACGCTGCATTAAAGCCCTGCTTGATGCTACAGAGGCTGCCTGCTTCTGCTGACTATTTTAGATGCTGTGTTCACCAGACTGTAATAACAACTATTAAATCATTGCATTGTGGCCTACACTTTGAGAAAATCTGTTAACACACATTGCTACCAACATGAACGAAGCCTGACTTGAAATTGCTGCATTTATATAGTGCTTTTATCCAAAGTGCTTTACATTATTTGTCTCACTTTCACATATTCACATTCATACACCAGTAGCGATGTCAGCCATGCAAGGAGACGCCTGACCACCAGAAGCAGTTAGGGTTAGGTGTCTTGCTCAAGGACACCTCAACACTTAGTGAGGAGTTAGCAGGGTTCGAACCAGCAAGTTCTTGATCGCCTATCGCCCCGCTCACTGCGCCACTTGCAGCAATCATAGAGCATTTTTCCTTCTAAACTGTCAATTGATGAGCAATCCCAAAAGAAATACACAATCACCACATCCTCTATATAGGCTACTACACACAGACAATGCTATAGGCAACTGAGTATCCAAACGTGGGTGTTAGCATCGGACTACGGATGACTAGCGAAAGCTTGACTCCAGATTTCCAGATGTTTCCGCATTATAAATATCGCTGGCCTAAACAAAATAGCCTGCACTTAAGATAATGACAGTAATCCAATTGTGTCCTCTGGTCGTACAGGTCCCCTCTTTGGAAACATGAGTAATGTAGCCGTCCATAAGCAGTTTTACTGGATTAAGCAGCAGCCTAGCCAATGGTTTCTCGTATCTATTATGAGATTTCTTTGTTCGTTCATTTTGTGCTTGTTTCCTCAGGTGCCCAAGCAGCCCAGGGCACACCTGAGGAGTTTAACTCTCAAGGGTAACTAATTATCCTCCTCTACATAAAGTGCTACAGCAATTGGAGGAAGTAGTGAAAGATTTCAAATGATATTTGCATATATTCACAAAAATGCAATTTATGCACGTCTTCATGGGCGCACGCCACACACAAGGTCTCAATACGAGAGCTCATTTTGCACAAACCCAACTCGCTAACTCTCCATGGCGATGGCACAATTAGCATAGCAACAGTGTGATGAACCAACACACAGGTGCAAATAACTCCTAGCTCCTCTCAGTCTAGTTTTTACATCCATAAACACAGTTACTGGTGAATCGACATCTACTGTGCTTATTAAAATCTCCCTAAAGATTCACAGAGGACAAAAACCTTTTACAACCCTGACTGACCAAGCAGCCGTGGATATTCACATACAGTATAGCAGCAAGGAAGGCTGGATGACAGTGATGTATAGCCTATTTACTGTCAGGACCACGGGTACATTTTATATTGCTTTTTGCTCCCAGTGTGTGCATATCTGCTCCACTTTTAGAATCTGCACCATTAGGATGATAGCAAGGACTGGTATTATAAGTAATAGCTTTATATTTCAGTAGCCCATCTTTGATGTATAAATAGCACTGTATTCCCTTAAACCCTGACCTTCTTAAAGGCAGGTGTATTAAAGGAACGGATATTACAACAATAACTTTCTTTCCCCCTCAGCGGATGAGACATGGCGCAGGAAGGGCAGCAGAGGGCAAAGGTAAGTGTTATGAGATTCACTCATATTTAGCTGTAATGGTGTGTGTGTATGTGTTCACAAAGGTGGCGATATGTCTCAGTGGACACGTTTGACGCCATTTGAGAAAAAAAAAACGATTTCCTTTTTTTCCGCAGTGTTCTTCCATTACAAAACTCAACCTTGTCCAATGGTCTGCAAAGCGCTAAGACATCTTCAGCCATGAATCATAAAATCCACACTGACTGTAATGAAGTGTAATGGCACTCTCCCGAGCTTCAAGGTCACTTATAAAGAACACAGTCATTTCCGGTATGGCAGTCACCTGTATCCATCTCTCCTTTGCATTCACTTTATCGTTCTCTTGTTTAGGTGTCGTCCTCCAAAATAGAAAAGCACAACTTTTTCAGCTCACTTCAAAGGCTGTGCAGATTGAATGTCATCGTAAGGAGTTTTACTCAGCCATTTTTTTCTCTGTGGTCTCAAATGACACTTCAAAGGCTTTTAAATAAACTTCAGTACGTCGCCTACATTATAATGCTGGAGAAAACTGCTCGCAGACCTAGCTGCTGTTGTTGGAAAATGACAAAATAATGTGGCATGTAGATTTGAGTATTTGTCAAAAATGCTAGTTCCAACCAAATGGAAAAATCTGGACACACATCACTGTTTGTGTACCTTCAATGCTTGGTAGGCATATGCAGTCTTCTACTATATGCAATCTGGAGAAAGCTGGTTGACATTTAATCTCATATCAAAGCATAAACACCCTCCATTCAATGAAATAGGGTGCTCCCTGCAGAGCCATGTAGAGAGAGAGTTAGCATCATCTCCGTTGACTCCAATAAACCATTTTTTTTTTCACAGCAAAACAGTTCACGGAAGTTAGCCGCAAATACTCAAAGTACCCAATAAATTATATTGTAAATGTTAAACGATGCATTTATTGACTACTAATTACCAAAGAATTAATGTATCTGTATATATCGTTCAAATTGCTCACAAAGCACTTCCTTGAAAGGTTTTGTCTCTCCATGAACCATTTGACCGTTGAAAATTTTGAACATTCGTTAGCGCAACTCTGTCTTTCCATGGCTCTGGTGCTCCATTAGAAGCTCCGCCCACACATTGGAAACACATTGCCACTAGGGTGTTGTTGTGTGGTGCGGACTTTGTTTGTTTTCCCATTTGATTTTATCACAGCCAGGGCTGTGTAGAAACACCAGATACATTTTTTTTTTCAGAAAGCAGACAACTAGCGGACCGTGCATAGGTATTCACTGAATACTGACTTTATCTTTAATGAGAAAAATAAATATTTAGAATTCTTTAGTAGTGGTACGTTTCATTTGTACTACAGCTTTGGCTCTTAACCGCTTTCATTTGGATCAATAAATATTCAGTAGCCTGTTAATGGTGCATAGCTAATAGGCTAAGCAATATCAGCAGTAAGGGCTCCAGTGGGGTGAGGCCATTACTCAGTGGCAGGCTATCTCTCGGCAGGTACGCCCTGGATCATCTGCAGCATGACTCGCCTGTGGCAAAACCAGGACGCAACACACAGCTCACATGGACTCCTGGCAGGATTCTCATTACTCTCTGACCAGGTGTGCTATCTACCCAGAATGCAACAGAGCAAGCACAATAACCAGCAGCAACTCATTGCGGCCGCTATGACTCCCATAATGACTGACCTCTTGCAGAGGTATGAAAGTCCAGTGTCACGTCATGCCAGCCATGCTAAGATTTCATTAAAAAAACTGGCACTGATGTGAAAATCCTTTATGACTTGGGGATGTACAGTATAGTGTAAGACACACAGGGATCTAAAGCAGTTATTGATGAACTCGGCAGCTTTAATGAAAGAACATTAATCTCTGCAGCTATGCTAACACACATCAAGGCGGGGCTCAGTGTTACAATTAATGCTTACATTGTGGCCTAATACAATACAGGCTCTCTGTGCATTGACAGACAGCTAATGTATTCATTTTCAAACTTAGTAAGACAAGACAAAACTAAAATAATAATTTCATTGTTTGGACATTGACAATGATTGACATCTCATGAATATTGTAGGAAATTCAGAACGAATATCTTTTGCAAACGAGCTCTTGCAGCATTTGTAAACAACTCTTTTTATACACAGCTGGTGGAAGATGCCAATCACTGTCACTTTAGACTTATCTGTCTCCCAGCAGGCAATCTGCTTCTACTTGATTCTCCTTGATTAGTTTACATGGCTACTGTACTGTGTGTATAGTTGATATCATTGGCCAGGAACAAGATATTGTTTTTTTAACGTGTACAGTACGCACATAACCATCCTCTTTGCGTTTAAATCATTCCGACACAGTATGTTCTGTCTGTGTTGTGATGTTTGAAAACACTTTATTGTTCTGCTTGTTATCATTACATACATTAATATCTAAATATATAGCTATCTTTGAAACACCCAGCTACTGTATGTAAAATGTCATTCCACAAGTGCTTTGCTGTGGTGGCCACATGAGTTTGGAAAGTAGTGTCATGCACAATGTTATTGTTTGAATTCACTGCACCCAAACGTGGGTATAATGAATTTACATCAATAGAGAATTTACATCAATTTAAATCACCAAATGGTTGGGCATTCCTATAAATAATGTTATATTGAGTTTATATTGCAATGCATTTAATGCAGGAAGGATTATGCATAACACTATTTAATCAAGATATAATACTTTTATGAGTTGCACATTAAATAGAGATTCACTCATTTTATAAATAATACATTCCAATTAGTCTGAGAATTATGCTCTGAAATATTCACATTAATGTTTAAATGGCCTGTTTATGCTCTTGGGTAAAAAAAAAAATACAACAAATGACACAGAAACCAAGTGTGAAATAAGTAACAGTTAGCATGGGTCACAGATGAAATAAAAGCTCTCTGTCATGGATAATTCATTAAATGCACACATCTAAACTAAAAGTAATTAATTTGTTACCAGATTACAATAGACTGGATAGTTCAAACCTATTAAGCATTTATAATTATACGCAGCCTATTCCTCGTAAACTGCGTCCTGTAGGTGAACTTCTTGATTGCGATATACTGTAGATGAATATGTTTGAAACAGTTGGGCAGCTGTAGAGAATGGTATGAGCATGTGAGCTCCGTAGGAAGAGTCGTAGAGAAGTCAAACAATGTTTTTGCAAAGCCGGTTTAAATCACAAAGACAACTCAGCACAAAAATGTGTGTAACTTTAAGGTCTATAAAATGTAGTCTGATGATAGCCTTCCCACATCTGGCATGATAGGGTAAATTACAGCACATTGCAGTTATGGTATCAAAGATCAAAACAACCATTAATGAAGTCTGAAATCAAGAGACAGATCTAGAGAAACCACACACTTGCTAGAGGTTGGGATGGATGGGAAGGGGGCCAGTGCGGAGTGGATTGCACCATCAAATGTTGAGTGTTATACATGTCAATACACGTGGGCCTCCCTCGATGAGTAATGAGAGGGAATTTGTAGTTCTTTGCTGTTCAGGGAATCCCAAAGGTTATCAGCATCCTGCGCTCAAAGCAGAGGCAGTAGCTGTGTCTGAGCTAGCAGAGCTGAGGGGAAGCTGGGCCTGCCGC
The DNA here is from genome assembly GCA_027564755.1 of Amblyopsis hoosieri. NCBI lineage: Eukaryota > Metazoa > Chordata > Actinopteri > Percopsiformes > Amblyopsidae > Amblyopsis > Amblyopsis hoosieri. The sequence goes on along the minus strand of JAODUE010069122.1, from coordinate 20,453 downwards.
TATCTGTTTGACATTTCTGTCAGTGCTGGTATTTGAACTGCTGGATAGCTCTGACAAATGCCATGGCTGTCACAGGCTCCTTTTTAATTACACCTGACTGGATCTTTCAGGGGCTCGGGGACGAACTTAATTACTTCGCTGGTACAAAGGCTTGTACTACTGCCGGTCAGTGAGACCAACAGAGCTTCATAGCCACTTCACTGGCATTTTAATGGTCCCTATAAAGGCTGTGAATTCACAAATGGGAAGAGGGCAAATTGGCTCAGAATGTGGGTATGCACAGTTCACTGTAGCCTGGATGCTAATGTTTGGTCAGTGTGGAAATGGAAATGCTTTTATGCCCAAGACCAAATGGTTGGCATTCATAGAGAACAGAACCAAGGTCACCCTGAATAATTATGTGTTCTAATATGGTATCGTAAAAAATATATAGATTTTTGTGTTTTACACACTACTCTTTATTGCTTACATTCCTGTAGTATGTGCCTTGAATTACAGTAGCAATGAAGAACATATAGGTAATAAGGAAAAGGTTGGACTTCACTGACCAGTTTTTCTATTCAGATGTAGGTACTGTACACAGGTGACTCAAAGAAAAGTAATGAGAGAATAAATATACTATTCCCAGATACTGTTGCCCTCCCATTTCATCCTAGGTATGATAATTGTAGATAACCCCCTCCCCATCATTGATGATGGTTTAGGGTTAGTTTGCTGTGTTCTGTATAATAGGGACAAGTTAGTAAGCTTGTTTTGTGAAGCTAACTTTTTTATTCAATAAATAAATATTACTCAGTAAACCTTCTTTTAACAAACCTATTGGCATACCATATTACAATAACTACCTTAGGGTCAAAACAGTTCCAGAAAGGATTATCCGACTTTTTATTTAAATGGTATGTTTTCAATTACTGTAAACCCAGGAGAATAAAGCCATCTTCAGGCAGTATTCATGACACTTCAATTTCAGCTACAGTATAGCACATTCATAACTTACCACAATACAGTAACAAGAGGATCCTTATGTGACAAGGCCATAGAGATGATTAAGTGAATAGTACATTTTAATGAACACAAATCCATCCAACTGGAATGGGATTTTAATTGAAATCTTGGTTTCTGTTTATTACACTAAATTAATATGTTCACAGTGGAAAATCGGTGAAATGTTTCATTGAACAAGTTACCATCATTCTCTTGGTTCACATCATTCTGCTCTTTAGTGACGAGTGTGTCTTTGTTGTTGTGCTGTGGCCTGTATACATCCCTGATGCTGCAATTTCTCTTCCTTTGTATCCATCTTGCATTTCCATTAGCTCAGGCAATTGTCACTACATAAACCAGTGAAATGCACATAGCACATTGAGATACACATCGTTTCCTTATATTGTATAAATTACAGATTTGAATGATAAAATAACATCAGTTTTTATTCCAAAAAAACCAATAATTTATTTATAATTTATTTTCCACAATTATCACACATTTTACCTGGCTACAAATGTGCCACCTACATACTTAATCCAAATAAGACCATTGGACAATTACTCAAAAACAATACAGGGATAGGGTTAAAATGTAAAATGTACATGTACAGTATTTCAGTTAGAAATTAGGCATTTTGAATGAGCACACAGCATATTTAACCATCAATGTTAATGTACACCATTGAGAAATGGTGACTCATAAACACCAATGAATGATAAAAAAATGTTGTGTTCTGAGTCCCGCTCAGTGGCATTCATCCTAACACTGAGAGTTTGACATTGCTCACATACAGTACAGTATACAGTAAGTAAGGGTCTTCAACCTAATTTCCCTCTTTAAACGCAAATACAGGATGCATGAAAAGAGTGATACAGTATCTTTGTTGTGCAGAACTATAGGTTGTTCATTGTTTGTGTAATACCAGTTGCCACATCAACACTGCATTAATGCACCCCCACTGTTAAGGCTATGCAGAGTAAAGTTGTATACGTGGACTACAAAAATCTGTAAAAAATACTTGTATGTAAAAGATATGAACAGGTCCATCTGTTGTAGGATACAGTATAATGCATATTTAGAAAAAACAATATCAAGTAAATATACAGTATAACATCATTTACATGTTTGTTTTCCCATGTCTGGTCTGACTTCAGAAATTGACAAGGACTTGACTCAAACTACAGCATAACAATGAGTTATGCATCCAAAACAATGTAACATCTGGAATAAATCATGTACCCATTCATATTCAGTGATAAAAGCTTTTAGATTTCTCTTGACAGCATTATCAAAGTCTAGCTTTGGGGTAAATGGGCTTGATGAAATACAAATAAGTTAATTGTTGCGTTATCTGAGAAATGTGACACCTAGTTACAAAATGCTACCTTGTTGCTTTGATGGAAAATAAAATTAAAATACATGTTCCCTTTACACAGGGAAAACGTCTGGTTGTGCATTAATATCATAATTACAAGTTTTAGATTTATACAGGACCTAAACAACTACAAGTACTACAGTATATACGAAATAATGTCTTTAATGCATAATCATTTTGTTAATACATTACAAACATTGTACTTGTTAGTACAGAAATGCATTTAAAGGATGATTTATTTCAGATTCATATACAATATAAAATGTAAGAAATGCTGTGTTACTGATCATGTACAGTACTGTCATTGGAATGTGTAATATTTAGAATCCTTTTGAAACAAAACTGTTAAACTGTTAAAGGGACACTCATTGATTTGTGTTTCAAATTCCTGTCACAAATAAGAAATGGGTACAAAGATTGACTGGTTTAGTAGCTCTCACAAAGAGCTCATCAGTAATCTGGGTACAACAGATGATAATCCAAACTAACAAACATAACATGACAATGAAGTAAGAAAAATGCAGCATTATATTTCCGTACAAAGCATATTCTGGTGAACAGCAATGCTAAAAAACACAATGAAAGTGGCATGTCTCCACTCCACTGATAATATTCTTTAAAAAATGCTTTTTGGGTTACAAAGTGTGAAAAATATTCATATTCGTCCTCATAAAAATGCCACATTGAACGAGGCAAGTATATTATACCACATGGGGTAGAACGTGTGGTGTGTGTGTGTTTCTCATTGGTGTTTATACAGTGGTGACCGAGAGGAATGCATTGTGGACCTTGTTGCCTTCGGGCGCTTTAGCACCGTGAGTCATCAGCTCCTGGATGGTCATCCAGTTGTCCAGAATCTTCTTGTTGCGCTTCTTCATCATCTTCTTGTGGCTGAGCTCGATGATGCTCACCTCCTTCCTGCCTTCCCCGCTGCTCTGCGGGTTCTCCTTCAGGCTCTCCAGGCGACTCCTCTGCATGAACTCCCTCCTCCTCCTGTGTTCCTTGGCTCGGACCAGGTGCTGCTTGCGCTCCTCCTTGCTCCAGTACCTGCCCATCTTCATCTCGCTCATGGCGTCGTCGTCCGTGGTCATGCCGCCGCTGCGCTCCTCCTTGATCTTCAGCGCGCGCTCGCGGAGGATCTTGTCGCGCACGGGCCTCTTGGTGATGTAGCGCGTGCCGTCGCTGCGTATCTTCACCTTCCACTCCATCTTGGGCTCGCCGGGCGGCCGCGCCGCATCCTTGCTGAGGCCGAGCAGGCTGAGCTGGCTCTGGGCATACTCCACGGCCGAGCGTTGCTGGACCAGCTGCATGTAGCTCTGGTAGTGGCGGGCGTGGGCCGGGATGTTGGCCTGCTGCCTCTGCTGGGAGCAGTGCGACGGGGAGAAGTAAGGGATGCGGGAGCCGCACGGTTTCGCCTTTCTCTGGACCCCGTCCTCCTCCTCCTCCTCCTCCGGCTGGGGAGTCTGGTCCGACTCGGACGGGTTGCTGTGGTCGGGGCTGCTGCTCTTGTCTTGGGCCGGCGGGCGCTGGCACGTGGGGCTGGGGCTGGGGGAGTGGCTGGTCGCCAGGCTGCCCCGGAGGTTCCTCTGGTTGGTGAGGCTTACCATCCTCTGGAGGGAGTGCTCCGGGGAGCGGTCCATGGCCAGCGGGGTGCTCCGCGAGCTCTCCGCCGTGTTGTACGCGCTGGAGCTGTCCTTGTCTGACTTCCCCGGGCGCTCGCTCAGCTCCGAGGACGGCTTGCCCCGCTTGGGGTCGCCGCGCCGCGGACCCCGCTCCCTGGGGGACGGGGAGGGGGAGGGCGGCCCCGGGGCGGGTGGCCCCGGGGAGGGCGGCTGCGGGCCCTTGCGGAGCTGGTGGGCCTGCATGATGTTCTGGCACTCCAACTCGATGCTGCGCAGCTCCTCGTTAAGCATGCGCAGCTCGCGCTGAACGCCCCCCTGCTCCCCCACGCTGCACTCGATGGTACTGCGGCGGCTGTAGAACAGGTCGTACTCGCCGCTGTTGTGGATCTGACACTTGAGCTCCAGGAGCTGCTGGAAGCGGTCGCCATCCTCTTCGTCCTCGTCTTCCTCATCTTCTTCCTCCTCCAGCCGTGCCGAGCCGTCCCTAAGGCAACGGGACAGCCGTCTCTGGATGTGAGCCAGGACGTCGTGCTCGGAGCTTTCGCCCCGGCGGCGCTTGACAAGCAACGCGGCGTCTTTGGAGCAGGTGGGCTTGCCCTCCTCCGCCCTCTGAAATGGGAGAGTGCAGAGGTTCAGTCTGGAACGTTCCACATGCTGGGTGCTTAGCATGTTGCTGGGTGGGGGGGAAACTGACCCACCTGTTCTAATAGGAGCAGTCAGTGGCAAATAGGGGCCGACTCCAGTTCTAATGCCACTGGTTAAGGGCAATGGAAAGAGTACTGATCTTAACATTCATGTCTGTTGGTGCGTGGGAACACAGGACTTGTTTCTATATTAATTTGTTTTATAAGAATAATAGTTCTCAAACTACGAGCACGACTGTTCCCAGGCTCACAGACTGATATGTGAAGCGAAACAAATCATAGAGGCGGAACTTGCTGTATCAGAATGGTTTTAAACAGGCTATGACCATGAAGTTTACATCTGTACAGCTTTTCTTTTGACACCTCCTGTTGTATGCCTATTTGATTAAATACAGAACTAGATTTAAACAGAAAAGCTATAGAAATGCTACAATCACTCAGATGCGACCAACCCACGCCTTGAGAACCACCGTGCTAGAAAGAAGAAAGCAGCTCGGCTAAGTATGTCAACTCAACTATTTGGGAGTTCAGAGAGTGCACCCCTATTCTGAGTCTCCTCTAGGAATGGCTCCACTGTTGTGAAGAGCTTTGTACTAATGCTTCTCTGTTACTTCAGAGATTTCTTCCTCCTCAACAATATCTTTGAACTTAACATTTGTATGGATTGTATAGTGTGCAAATCTCACAACAAAACAGAATTTTAAATCATGATTACCAATGTTTAGAATTTAAATGGAGTAACAGTCTCCTTGCATTAATATTCATAAGTTATTTTGCATTCATCTTTCAGAGGGCATTGCTTGGTATTTTGAGGAAAGTCAGTAAATAGTTTGATTATATTTGTGCTAGCTACAAACTGTATGAAGTTAAGCTTTTTTATAACATGATACAAGTAATATTCATTATGAGTGTGACCTGTATAAAGCTATTTATTTAAGTATCGTGGGGTATAATTTATTATATTAACTGGAGTCCCCACATACCATGGCGTTTTCTAATGTAGAAATGTAATTTAATATTGATTTACAGTCTGGTTAGTTAGTTATGTCGAAGCAACATTATAAATTATGAGTTATGAATAAAACAGGGCTTTCACAAGTATAATTAAGTGCCTTTATATGGCTACATCTGGTGGGTGTTATGTCAAAAGACTTTTTAGTCTGCTAATCAGAGGAAATGGGCCTTGTTAACACCTCTATGTTTTCACCACAGTTAGCTAATCTAAAACAGGTGTGTCGTCGTGACCTGTTCGCTCTCCTGCAGGGCAGCCAGCTCCATCTCCTCCCTCTGCTGCTCCTCCAACATCTCCATCTTCAGCTGCTCCAGGAACTCGCTGTGCTCGTCGTCTAGCCACGCCTCCTCCATCTGATGGGGAGGAAGACAGAGATGAGTTTTGGTCCCCATAGTAACATTGGAGGCCGTTAATTTAGAATAACGTTCACGTTTCAATAAAGCGGGACCCTGCTTATTTTCTCTATCCTTATTTCCATAGGGACGTAAAGATCAATCTATTACATTTCGACAAACACAGGTTTTTAACCCTTGCCCTTTACCATTCATACTATCCATCGGGTCTTTGTCTCGAACCAAACAGAATCCATTTCTCCCGCCTTTTGATTTACTATGGAGAGATCTATTTAATTACCAGGAGTCCGTCATTGCTCCTAGCTCATCTGCTACCGGTGGCTCGCCTCTTATGCTGATTCTCTACGGACTCGGGCCTGGACTCACTCCGCATTAGCATGCCATTAGCTTTTATGGTCTACCGTTGGAAGTCAATTACAGTGGTGCTACATAAAAATAAAACATGATGAAGCGGCATAGCACCCGCCGTCAAGAGTTGGTGTGACCGGGCAAGGGCTTTGGTGGGGGAGGAGGGGTGGAAAGAGTCGCAGACACTGTATGCTAGCTGAGTGATTCTTCATAACTAGCACGGTCTTGGGGGGGGATCATGTGTGTTTGCACAATTAAAAGGTATGCAGTATGTACATGCTTTTAGTCGCTCACGACTAACAGTAAGGCACGTGTCAAAGTGTGGGTCAAGACCCTCCGAGGGATCATGGGAAGGGTTCGGGTTTGAGGGTTGTGGAATATCTTCAAAATACAAATAAAAAAATGGACTTAACGACGTCAGTTGATTTCCATACAAGCGTATACGGGTACTCAGTATGCTATAGTGTAGTGTACATACATGCCATGTTGGTAATTATGCTAGTAAACTGTGGTTCAATGAGAGGTAGCCTAGTGGGTGTGTGGAAACAGCTCACCTGTATCTCAGGTCTGGCTACCAGCAGGACAATAGTCCTGCAGTCTTCACTGGAGAGCACCGCTACAGCCGCTTCTCTATCCTGCACATCCTGGCCGTTTATCTGAGGAGGACATCAACACGGTTAGCTACACCAAGGGCAGTGTGCGCACACACACACACACCAGCACTAACACACACGGTTGGTCAGTCTCGCACGTCAGTTACAAAAGCTCTAAAGAATAATGTAGGTCAGTCACAGTGGCAATACACAATAACGCCTTCTATCCAGAGGCAATTGTAAGCATTCTGTGCTGCTATATTTTCTACTTTATATTAGGCTGGGGCCAGCTGTGATTATGAATGGGACCGCGGCTGTGGGCCGACAGTACTGTTGTGTTCACCGGAGCCACCGGAAGCGTACATAAGTCTAGCCGCACAATTAACCGGCTCTTGACAAGGAGCGTCCATCTTATTGTGGCCAGAGGAATGGCCTTGTCACTGGTGGATAATAGTACCACTGTGCTGGCCTTAGCCTCAACAAATACACCCCCACCAACCCTGCTAGTACACAAGTGGCAGTGGACAATTAAGTCCAACACAACACATTATCTCGGCCCAAACCGTGCTTACGAATCCCTACCCTGTGTAATAATTGCCTGGAAAGAATATTCACCTCTCCCTTGACTGTGTTGCTCTGACGCCTTCACAATGCACTCTGCTAAACTCATTAAACCATATTTACTGCCTAGCACAGACAGCGGTCTGTTGGCCCATTCAAAAACCTCAAACATTTGGAGGCTCCTCATAGCTCATTTATTATCTAAAACAAAATCCTTCAGATTAGCCATTCTGGCATGGAAAACTTACTGTACGGTTGCTACTTTCAATCTCATCATTAGAACAAGGGGCTCTGAATCACCCATGCACAAACAGTCTGCTGCCTAGTGTTACAAATGGCTTTTGTGGTGGGATGTTGCATATCCTTAATATACACCCAACATTCATAGCTTTTCAGCTATTCCATGAAGACATGCGCGCGCGTGTGTGTGCGTGTGTGTGCGTGTGTGTGCGTGTGTGTGGAATGGAACTGCATCACAGTGCCTTCCTCCTAAAAATCCCCTTTGGTGCTGAGTCGGTAACTAAAACAGCCAGGGGGGCAGTTCTAGTTATGGAACCGCCACTATGGGTGTGAGTTATCCTCTTCAATATGCTGCCATTAAAAATGAATGGGCTCACACACTGGGAGACAATAGCGTGACAACAGCAAAGCGGGCTTTATGCAGAATCTAGGGCCCGTGGAGAGAGACATGGCTCTGATACCGCTGCTGTACCTGTAGAATCCGGTCCCCTTCTCGGATACGTCCGTCCCTGGCAGCGATGCTGTTGGGACCGATCTGTGTGGAAAAACACACAAAAGCAGAATACTTAACCGGCTTTATGGGCCCAATTTCAGCAATCTAAAGCGGGAGGCGCAAATTGGATTTAGGGCGTGTCCAAATCCACGTTTGCTATTTTAAATAGAAAACTACATTAAATATATATGATAATTCTACAGGTCAAATTATATTATACATTGGAAGAGATTATTCGTGATTAGTAGCCTACGTGATAAAATGGTCAAAACCTGCTTCCTTGGTGTCAATTTAAATATGTGAGTAAATAATCTTCCTTGCAAGTGCCTTTCTAGACAGGCACAATCAGGGAATAATTTAGGAAATGTCTGTGTAAAGCTACTTTGAACTAGTCCATTGTATAATCGTATGAGGGCATTTTAGCCAAGGAGGACTATATATCCTATAGGCTAACTGTACTGAATGTCTGAGAGTTGGCCTACTTGAAACCTTTTATGAAAGGACATTATTAAACAGAAATAATTAATTTAACAGATTCTCAGAAAAAGCATGTTTCATACAATGCTATCAAAACTGCAAGCACAAATGAGTTCACACAGTAAAAGTGTTTATCACCACACTATGTTTCACTTGGAAGAGGCCCTAAGACAACTATTGCCTGAAAATACATGTTTCTTATTGCATGAACAAAGGCACAGAGTGACTATGTCAAAATGACAGTTGAAATATTGTTGCAGTCAAAAAAAGGTTGACAAAATGTATTTACTGCAAAGTCAGAACATTAAACACCAATATAAACATGTTGTCAATCTGTACTGTGAAAAGGTCTACAGTATAGGTCTACAAGACATTATCTAGCTTTCTTTAGGCCTACTACCCATCCACTCTCTCCTCTCTGTAAGGCCACAACTGTTTAATCAACATTGCACCTGATATTTTTCCTTTTTTTATTTTTATCTTGTAGGGTATGCCACTGCCATCCCCTGCAAGCTGCAGGTGTGTCATCACACCTGCATCCATGGTTTCCAGAAAGGACATCTGAGTATGACATCATTGCTGAAAAGGGTGTATAGACCAAAGGAGATCATAGCAGTTTTTATCAGTTAATTTCTGTCCTTTCTGCTTCCACCCCTTCACTAAGTCCCTCCCCCTGTCCAGTGGTAGACCTGTCAATCTTTCAGAACACGAAAAAAAAGCAAATATCCAAATGATAATCAGACAGCAGATAAATAAATTATATTAACACACAAGTAGCCTAGCTAACGTTTGCTAACTATGTAGGATACAGTTTCACAGAGAGTAGGCTGGCTTTATAGGCCTACAACTTAGGATTCAATGTGAATGTTAGAAGAGGAGTTTTTATCACTGTGTTTTCCGGGAGGCATATCTAGCACTTCATCACGTAACGGCAAGTGTTGTCTTATTTAGATTTTGGTAAACAGTGTAGGCAAATGTGGGCAATGATTTGCTCTGTAAGCTGCCTCTTGTTCTGGGTCTGTCGGTTATCTAGCCAGGATTGCCCACCCCTGGGGTAGAGGAAAAGTGGACATGACTCACCAAGTCTACTATTTTCATTGCTTTTTTTCTTTATTGCAGGTTTATCCATACATGTATCCATATTTATTAACACCAGACATTATCAAAACATTTTTAATGCTGCGCATTTACGTTATCGGCTACGTAAAATTCAAGCGCACGAGAGGGCCTGTGATTGGATGCCAGGTGACCATGGTGACCTCTCACACAGACAGGTCTCACCCGTGGCTCCGTGTACAGCACACATTTGTTACTGCTGTTCTACCAGGATAGGGGTGAGTGAACGGTGCCGTCAGCTGATTACAGAGTAGAGTAGTCTTTACGGGACATGGGATGTCCCGTACGGGACAAACCAATTTAGCCCAAAATACGTGAGGTCCCGGCTAATACGGGACAGTTGGCAACCCTAATTAGGGCCCTATAAGTGAAGAGGTTGCTCCAAAACCTCGGAGCCCATTAGCCAGACATGATTGCAGATAGACATGGCATGTCTATACCCGTATTAGGCTGCTTTCACATGGAACATGGCAGACAGTAAATGCCAAACACTTTTTGGATGGCAAGGCAGGATGAAAAATAAAAACAAATGTCGATACTTAGTGTATGTGATGACAATGTTATTACAAATAATTTCATTAAATATATTCAGTACAATTATTTTGTGGCTAATATTGTATGTACTTATTTAAGTATTGTATTTATTATTCTAGTGTTGTTGCACCTCAAGTTTAGCTTCTTGGTGCCTGTATCGGCCATGTTTTTTCCATCTGTGAGAGAGCTACGTACTGTAACATCCGGTTGTAAATGCAATGGCGGAGGATTAGGGTTGGGCACCGAGAACCGGTTCCAAGTGTCCAATAATGTCACGTAATTTGACTAATTTCACTAAACACATGAAAAAAGAAAGCATGAGAGAACTGAGTGACGAGGCACTTCTGAAAGGCAATGCCTGTACAATTGTCCAGGTCATTACATGATCATAAACTTAATTATCTGAAGACATTCACAAAATGAAGATGAGAATTCTACAGGTTGGAGTAAATTCTAAATTGTAAAAGAGAGTGATGATTGAACAAGGTTAATAGCCTACTGTAAGCCTACTGTATATTACTGTAATATTTTGACATACAATACCAACTTTGGTGCACCTAAATGTTCATATATTTTTTATAGTGTTCTTGAGTTCAAACAAGCTGTTAAATATGTTAATGTTAATTTAATCACATTTTCACCTGTTCGTAAACAGTTATATGCTGGAACGTACAGCATGTAATTGTAATAATTATATGCAATAACACCTAGTATCTACATAAAAAAGGTTATTATTCTACATAGTCATTGCTTCCACACAGTGCCAAGTGCTACCTTCCTCCTTGGGGGAGTGTAGTCCTTATCTTGTTTAGTGCTTTTAAGACAAAAAATATGATTTTTTTTATAAATTACATTTGACACTTGATTGATTATAGCCTAAATGAAAAATTAGGCACATTTTCCCTATTTTTATATATTTCTTCTCCCAAAAATATTGTAATCGGAATTCGATAAGAACCGGATTCGATAAGCAAAATCGGAATTAGAACCCCAACCGCATTTCTTTCTTTCAACAAATGTTGCTGTCCTGCTCTGATCCACTAACATGATATCCAGATTGCCATCTGCCGTATAGCCGCGTTCCATGTGAACGCAGCATTAGCATTGCAAATGTCTTACCACTGAGAATCAACAAGCATAGCTTCTAAAACGCATTGCTGCATTGTCCAGTATCAAGGTCAATACAGTACATTGAAGCCTCATTGTAGAACTCAACAGCTTTGTTACTGATATAGCAGTTGTGTTTCCCCCACCCCACTCACACTTCTACCGCCTACTGTCTAGTGCACATCACTAAACCACTGTGCACATCCTCCTCCTGGAACTAATGTAAGTGAGCGAGGGGGCAGAACACTCATTGGTCGGCCAATAAATCAGTGTCCGGGACCATTTGTTTATCCATGTCCAGTCAGCCCAGGATCTCTGGAGGTGGGGAGGGTCTGTGGCCTTCCATCTTTGTGATAGGCCACTCCTTCAGAGAGCCACTCATAGCGCCCAGAGGAAGGTCAATAGACTGGGCTGAGTGGGGGTGGGTGGGGTGGATGGGTGGATGGGCCTGACTAAGCTGTGTCTGGCCTGATACAGGCAGTCACAACAATGGTTAGGGAACAAAGAAGAGAATATACAGTATCTGTCTACAGTACACACCTTACATGAGCTAAAATGATTAATTGAAGGGCTACTATTTTTAATTAGCAATTATTTTAAAGAGCTCATTTTCTTAATAGTGTAATTACAGGGTTACTCAAGAGAATATTTGGATTGCTGTGTTGGAAACACAGACTGCAAACAACTTGAAAATATAATTGGTTCACAACAAAACGTGGTATTGCTTTTCACATACTGGCCATCTTGTTTAGCTGCTGATGCGAGATTACAGTATACAAAAACACCTCCGTCCCGACACAGCTCGTGCACAGCGACATTCAGTCACCTCATCTAAATTCTACACGCTCCTTTTTCCGTTACTTTTTTTAAAGTGAGAAAACACTTAAGGAAGCCGCCAGAAGCCACAGACCACAGTAATCTATATTCCACTCAGGTCTGAATGCTAGCACCTTTCAGGGTCTGAGCAGACTTCAAACGAGATGCAGACAAAGTTGAGCCAAAATGGAGAAGGCAATTTTATATACTGTATGCTGCCAACAAGTAGGAGAGGGAAGGCAGATCATAACCGTCTTTCAGCCAATAATCATCTCTCAGCATGCGTGTCCTTGTCAACTATATTAACAGTACCACCAACGTAACACCAGAAGAAAGACCCGGAAATATTTTCACTTGCGGTTTACTTTCTGCTTTCAGAGGTTTTGCGTCGCACACAGAGATGTGTTTATTCTGCACGCTCATATGCATTTTGAAAACTGGTAAATATTCAATAACTTCATGCCGTCTTGATAAAAAGGGTTTGATTTTGAAATTATTACCACCCAGCAGGGACACTTGCTCTGCTCACATGCATAATAAAGTAAACTGTAAATTGGAATACAGGGCAGACTATTAAATGTCACTTTTTATTTAGTCCTGTAGTCCTAGCTCTACGACTTTTTGAGGCATTTTACTGTGCCACTCAAATGTAGCAATGATCAAGGCTGGTTTCTGCAAATGCTGCGATATGTAAATGTGCAACTTCAAAGTATTGAGAGTCATATAGAATATGTGCCCCAACCCCCTCCCCCCTCCAAGACTATTTACATTTTTTCTACATTCAGTAGTAGTCCTAGTTTATGGAGAAATAAATGTACCTGGCAGGAGGGTATATCTTTTCTTTCATTTGGCGTAGCATAAAAAGGCATTATTAACAGAGCCAGCTGGATTGGCGCCTCAATAAAGGTTAAGCAACAACCTACAGCAACTAGTATGGAGGGATGGAGGGAAATGAAAACAAGCATTCAGGTATTACATAAATGAATGTAACAAGTTGTCAGGCATGTCTATCTCAACTAGTAATTCCATTGAAGTTGCAATATGCCACTTGATTTTGATTATAAAACCTACAGTATATGTGGCATGTCTCCATTTCCACCAGTTGTCTTGCATTGGTTTAACTGTCCTTCCAGAAATGTTATGTTAAAACTACAAAAATGGCGTAGTATCTATTGAAGCTTGCTACCTGCAGATCCCCCTCTCATTGGTCAATTTTGTGTACTGTATGCACTTACCTCGCTGACGTAGATGGCTGCGTCATCTTCTTCGTCTGTCCGGTAGCACAGTGTTAGCCCTAGCTTCTCCTGGCTGTTGAGCCGACACAACGCCACCTCCTACACAGAAAATATACTAACATGATTATGTATATTTAAGAAATGACAAAAGACTGAAACTATGAGCTTTAAAATGAAATGTATATGTATTTAATAAGAGATAATAGACTTAATTGCAATGGATTAAAAACTAGTCATGAATAACAACAATGGCATATGACATGCAGAGAGTTAGGTTTCTAAGAAGCATCAAATCAAAACAGTCAAGTTGCACACACACAAACACCCAACTTGTTTTTCAGTTGTTATTGACTTTGCACTGGGCTGGTTGAGGTTTTTGAATCTAACTGCGTTTGATGATGAAAGAAAGTCCCAGCTCCAACGAGCTAATGAGAGCCTCTTTGATAAATGCCAGAGGACTCAAAGTGTTTACTTGTGAGCTGTTCCAAAGCATCAGAATATTGTAAATAAACAAAAACTATATAATGCTATCTTACATACATGTATTTGCTAAGTTTTCCCCTATGGAGAGATCGACAAACCATAGACGTACAAATCAGCAGGTGTCACATTTTCCAGAAGCCAGCTGATGTATGTACAGTATACGCATCATTTACGTCCATCACGGAAACGCAGAAGAAGACATCTGATAGATTAGTCACAGCTAACTGACAAACTAACAGTCTTTCTCAATATCAATACTATATCAAATACAGAAGCAGACTTGATACTGCTTTTAAATGCAAACTCTAACCCCCATTCTCCAAAAGAGATGTCACAGTGAATCCTTTAGAGACCCGACAAAGTTGCGTGTGTGGTTGGGGGCTTATAGCGGGGGGTTACAGGAGATAGTGAAGTGCGGAGGAAGGGCGGGGGAGAGTCCCAGTTAGAGGGGAAACAGAGACATTAATTTCCTCTGTGACATCTGTGGGTCGGCTGGTTACACATGTCAGATGGGGAAGGCCCTCTTACAGAGCAGTGCCAGCCCACATGAGGAGAGGAGAGGAGAGGGACAGGGACCATTGGAATTGCCAATTGGAGTTTTCACCTGGGTCCTCAACCTCTAGTCTTCAACTACTCTATGCTGTATTCGCCATTGTCTCAGTTACTATTACGACACATGGTCACACAACTAAATATGAGCAACCAGTAAATCACTAGAAGAAACACTATCAAACCTTTCGCATCCTTCTAAAAGCATAGTGACCCATAGTGGGGGTCGCGACCCTGAGTTGTCGGTCTCACTCAGTGAAATATGAATGAGAGAGAGAGAGAGAGAGAGAGATACTGTCATAGTGGACAAGAAAGACGGAGAAGAGGGAAACATAAAGGATAAAACTACACTATCAAAACCCAATGTTACTTCATACACCCTCGACAGGCCGTGTCTGACAGGTAGCTCCCATCTTTATTTGACTCTCTCAGAAGCAATGACATCTTCAAATCCCTGCTGACATGGGAGGACACCATGCGTAAGCCGGAAAAAAGGGGAGGTGGTGGGGATGTGGCACTTTGCCACCGAATGGCGGTGCAAAGTGAATCCCGAACATCAGTCACCATGCTACTAAATTACTCCTAATGAGCTACCACTGTCGTTGCATCTCCTGATGCAACAAAGCGGCTGTGGAGGTAATAGCAATGATTGTGGCGGTACAAAGTGTGCATGTTGATTGGATGTGAGGTGGAGTGCTTGTTAGAATATATCCGCTGGGGAAAACACGGAAAACGGCGGGAATGTCTCACGGACATTGGCCTAAAATAGGCAGCGCAAATCAACAAGTTAGATTGAGGGCAAACAAAGTGCATGGAGGTACTAGATCAAACCAATGTAAATCTATTCCACAAGCCTCTAGTTACTTCTGACTAATTAATGGCGAGCTGGTGTGGAGGAGACCCCTGGCTAAATGATCAGAGAAAATGGATGACGTGATTACTGTATGTTGAATGGAGCACAAAGTGTACATACTTGTGGTAGTGTAACTTAAGGCCACAAGGAGGATTGGACAAGATAAAAATAAAAACAGATCTATATAAACACTGACATGGCACACTGGTGTATGTGCATGCAAAAAGAATGGCGCTGCTACTTTTTCTTACAAAATGCACAGCGGCCACAATTTCATCCACCTTTGTAAATATCTAAAGAGACAATCACATGTCTACAAGTCTATGCATAAAAACACACAGACATGGCTAAGATGTTTCCCTGGTTAGTAAACCTGGTTCAAACATCAGAATGGAGAAGAACTGAGACTTCAACAGTGGAATGACCGCAGACTTGGTAGTTTGAATATCTCACAAACTGCTGATCTGGGATGTTCTCCGTCTCAAGTTGAGTTATAACAGTAGTGAAATAGCATTATAATATATAATAATAATGTCTGATCCCACACAAAGAGCATAGGGATGGTCTACAGCAGAAGACCATCACTGGTTCTACTGCTCCATTCTTCTCTTTACAGCATTAGGTTATAAATGACTAATATTGTGACCACTGAGAGTTGGCTCTCTCAACCATGGGATTTCAGGAGAAATGAAGGCAAAGGAAGATTGCATAGTAATCATAGTAAGTGTGTGTCTTTCCACCTGTGATGTACACAAGCATATGTTGACTGTGTGCATTAAAACGAACTAAAAGCCAAACTGAGCGCTCTTCAAAAAGGTATGTTGCTTTCTTGACAGTCCCTAATGCAGTTCTTCCTAATGCAAACACATGAAAGCATGCCCCCACACACACGCACACAAGCAGCAAAAAGCAGTCGGTCTGTGCCTCCACTTGTATTTTTCCATTTTCCAGCCGAGCTCTCAGCCTCTCAGGCGGGGGATCGTGGTGTGGCGGAGTGACTCGGGCTGACAGTACATTAATGACTGCGATGGCGTGATTAGGAGAGACCTGCCGCCCACTGTCAAACCACACTGGATGCTGTCATAATAGCCGTGCATTTGATTACCTTTAATTGGAAAAGAAACGGAAAAAAAAACATGGTGTGGGTATGTTCCACATGCAAGGAGTGAGTGGTGAAGCTACTGTCAAGTGAAGCTACTGTGGAGTGAAGCTATGTACTGTGAAGTGAAGCTTCAGTGAAGCTGAATTTGACGCATTTGGCTTCACAACTGAATGACGAATATGTAATGGTCCCTTGCAGTGCCGTATGAATGGATATGTTACAGCTGATAATATTTCTCTTTGAAATGTAGGTTTAGTGCATTAAAGGCAGAGTCAACGATTACATACATCCATACAATCAAGGGCAAATATTTTATAACAGAAAATTATCAGCACATTATGTAAATATTGCCTAAATAGCCTACAATTTAGCCTCAGGGCAAGAGCGGTTCAAGCACACCCATGCAGGATGGCATCATGGAAGAAGACATTACAGAAGCATTTTGCATGAAACAATTAGGCTACATAGGTATCCAAGGTTGGGTGGTTAGGTAACTGACAGACAGTTTAAAGTTGGTAAAAACTTAGTCGTTCTACCAATCAAACATTAAGATGATGTCGCTGTTTCAGAGCGAGACTGGCGCATTTCAAAATAAAAGTTTGCTGGATACATTTTGGGTACACCCTCGGGTCCTACGGCATTGCATACAAACACTTCTTGTCAACTGCAGCGATGTATACTCACTAGCTGCCTATTCTGTGTGCTTGCTGAAAGAATAATCTGGTGTTTCTAAACAGCCCTGGCTCTGTAAATGGGAACACAAACAAAGTAGTGCAGACTGCACCACAAAACACTATCCCAGCCATGGCAATATGTTTCCAATGTGTGAGGCGGAGCATCTGAGGGAGCACCTAGAGGTGTTTTTGTTTTGATTTGAACAATTGTCAATATGGAAAAAGGATTTCCACAGATGGAGAGCTCTAAAAGAAGAAAAAGGACTCTTATCTTATCACTGTTAGCCTACTTCTCTATGCCGTGACTCGTGAGTATCTTATTATTTTCTTTTATTGTGTTTTTGAAGCCAATAATAATTTAGTTTATTTAAAGTATTGCAGTAGCCTATAGTAAATAGTACTATTTCAAACTCTGTAGTGAGATAAAATTACGTTCATTTTCTGTGTTGGACTGGATGCGTACAGTAGGTTACCATAGTGTAGTTGATGCTCAGGCGGACACAGGCTATAAAGCTATAGGGACTTGTGTGTCGTCTTTTACGTGTTTTTCAAATGTGAAAAGTACGAGTATTCATTTGCCTCGACACCGGTAGTGCCGTTCCACCTATATCCACCCATATCCAGCAGGAGCCTTCAGTAAGTTTGCAAGCGTCATCATTTTGCATGTCTCAACGTAAATTGTTTACTTTAGCGACAGAAAACAGGCAATTGACACGTTGAAAGATACCAACCTACAGATCATTTCACTTAGGCATGTATGTCTACATGAGATGCACAACCACTAGATTTGGGTGGGACGGAGACGTGAGTCTGCAGTGGTTAGATTATATGGTAATACAAATGCATTACATTTTGCAGAAACTGGACAACACTGGCGATGACAGCTTACAAATCCCTCTGCCTGACATGAAATAAACATAACCTTCTTTACATTATGTGGCTTTGAGTTATTCATATGATGCATTTCATAGATACTTTGTAGAATAAAATGATGCAGACATATTAGGAGTAGCCTATGGACTGTGTAGAATAAATGTATAACATCCTTAAGTTATTTATTACAATCGATATAGCTGTCCACTGAGCCAAAAATATATCAAATGAAAAAAAAGAAAATGAGAACTCTGAGGTTTCAAACCTGGGAGCTCAGTATTAGAAGTGCACTGCTCTACCAGATGAGCTAATTAGAAGTACTGGTGACATTGGCTTACTAGTGTAAGAGTAGTGGTTTTAAAATGTGTCTGCGAGAAGGAAATGGAGGGGGTTGGCGTGATTGTTTACCTACACGTGCTGCCATCTAATGGTCAAACAAGGGATAGGAAGCTAAGTAGTACAGCTTTAACCTTAAAGCCGTCCCGCACCCTGCCTTCTGCCTTTCATGTGAAAGGCAAATCTATTGCCCAGAGTCGCGGAAGTAATGCGCCTTGTTTTAATAAATTAAGACAAAATATGGAGTGAAAAAATGATATAGTGCCATTGGTGCATTTTCATATATCGTTTTAGTACCAACTGTTTTAGGCCCAATAAACATTTTCAGCGTATTTCGCGCATTTTCTGTCTTGTGTACGGTAAAAGCTTGTGAAATTAAAACATTTATCATTTTCTGACAATACTGTCAGTTGGTTCGAATGCGGCAAAGTTCTCGGGACTGGGCCCGCTCACCAATTCCACCTCCGAACCCGCCTGCCTCGACCGCCTAGCCCGCCCGGTTTTCATTGAAAGTTAATTTAACACTAGCGGGTCCCGCTTCCCATGTGAAAAGTTTTAGAACGACATTGGAGTTTTTAGGGATTTTAGTGAGTCTATAGACCCATTAACCATTGACAAACAATGATGACGTACGATGAAGTATGATGGAGTCCAATGACTGTCAAGCTATGTAAGAGCATATGGTAACGTAATTTCGCATATTGTTCTTATTAACTGTGTTTCCCTTCAGTGTACTGTCTACCTGTATTTACGATGATGTTTGACTAAATACTTTCACTTCAAAAGCTGTGCATTTCATGGGTTGTATTCCCGCTCCAAAGAGTGGGAAGGAACTGGTTGAAAAAGGACAGGAAAAAAATATAATCTATTAATTAACGGGACTTCTGCTGCATGAGCTGCGTACGGATATGTTGGTGACGTCAGCAGTAAATAGGTCTATAGGCTCACCAGTGGTGTGATTTCTGTCATAGACAATTGATCAGAAAGACTAAATAAGGAGAATCAGCAAATGGTGGTGGTTTTGGTGATAGTGGGGTGTTCAAAAAGCGTGTCTTTTGATATTTTGAGTTTTTCACTGACTTCAGCCTTCATCAGCACATTCATTTGTACACCAATGTAACATAAAGACTTGCCTATCACATAAAACCTCAAAGATACTGTGCTTGACAGAATGTGGTCAAGAGTTCACATTCCCATACATACGTCTGACAGCATTTTCAATCTGTTCACTAGCTGTAGACACTCACAATGCTGACTGGTCCTGTAATAAAGAACACATCAGTGGCCTCATGCATTAGAGAGGCGCTGTTAAGATGTAGACATTTCCTTTGTGATGTGACAGCCTGGCATCTCTCCCATACACCTCGCAATTTCTTCATCCAACTGAGGTAATTTAGCAAAATCTCTCTCTCTCTCTTTCTCTCGCTCTCCCTCTCTCCTGTGTGAAGCAAGGGAACAGGCATCCACTCTCAAAGTGGCTTTCAGCTTTCGCCTGCATCTTCCACGCAGAGTATTCTATTGACATACGGTAAATGAAGGGAAGGTGCATTAGCGTGGAATATTAGACTCCCCAAACATAAAATAAAAAGTTTTGCGAGCTGCAAAGCATACACACAACATAATAGGGTTTGTTAATAGAAATGAGGCATAAAAGAGAAGGCTTAATATATTATATTTGCGCTGACTTGACCTGCCTATGCAATGGAACTGGAAGTGAACAGAACAAAGTGAAATGAAACAAAAATGGAGTGGTGGTCGGGTGAAGGCACAGTCGCCAATCATCACAGCAGTCAGAGCAGAGCTCTCAGTATGGCAGTTCCTCAATTTCTTGGAAATAAAGAATATTGGGCTCACGGTTGCCAGGTTGGGAATGCGCCGATGTTTACACAGTGTATTTATTACTTCCAGTGTGTAACTGTGTGTGCCCATGTGAGCATGCATAGTTTGTGTGTGTGTGTGTGTGTGTGTGTGTGAGTGTGTGAGAATGTGAGAGAGAGAGAGAGAGGGGGGGGGGGGGGGGCTGATTTAACAGCATGAAATAAAAAAATAAACTAATATAATAGATACAAA
>JAODUE010069111.1:0-15826 GCA_027564755.1 Amblyopsis hoosieri | reverse complement strand
GGAGGCCGTTCCTCCCAATCACACCTCTCCAGGTGTCTCCATCATTGCCCACGTGCGCGTTGAAGTCTCCCAGTAGACCTATGGAGGCCCCTACTGGAGCCCCATACAAGACTCCATTCAGGGTCTCCAGGAAGGCAGAATACTCCGAACTGCTGTTCGGTGCATAGGCACTGACAACAGTCAGTTTTCCCCCTGACAACCCATAGGCGCAGGGAGGCGACCCTGTCGTCTACCGGGGTAAACGAGGGTGTACGGTGTGGTTAATAGGGAAATTACGGTATTGCCACAGGAAATATTGAGATACGAGTCTTATTAATAAACCCGACACTGGCTGCCTTCTTCCTTGTAGGTAGGCCTATCTCTCTCTGGCACCCTCCCAGCAGCAACCCCTGCGCGATGGAAAGGTTTTGTCAAGTTTATGACTGCGTTTATTAAAATCTGTCACAATCGGAACCTGCCGGTAAAGCTTTCAAACAAAGACGGTAATCTGAATCGCCAAGAAAATGCTATTAACGGTGCAAGCATAAGGCTAAACATTACATTATGCCTACCTGATCAGTGACTCAGAGGCTTTTATTTTAATGTGCTGTTTATAAAGCAAACTCTCTCGTTCTCTGCCGTCTTAAACAAATAATTCCTCAATATTTGTTTCTCCACGTTGAACTTATAATCAGCAAAGGAAATTTAAGCAACACAACGAATGCTTTTCTTTTCCTTGTATTTTTTTTACCTTTATTTTACCAGGCAAATTGACTGAGAATTATTGGTGAACATGACTGCAGGAAGAGCACGGCACTAGAAGGCTTCACACGAGGAGGATGTCATGAAGCCTGACACTACAGTTTAAACCCTGTGTCAGATGTGCATGCATAATCTTCTAAATCGCAGCCGTTGCGGTTAGAAAATTGTGTTTTATAACATCGTGGTTACATCGCAAATGCAATTAATCGTTCAGCCCTGGGGAGGAACTTGACTGGCCTGCACAGAGTCCTGACCTCAACCTAATAGAAAACCTTTGGTTTTTCATTTTCATTTTTCCCCCTCGAATATTCCATTATACATTATGTTCATGGATTACATTCTAATGTTACTACTAGTCAAGTTAACTTTTCAAAATTCTAAACCTTTGTTACTTCTATTACAATTACTTATTTTCTTTATTACTTCCATGTTCAACGTGAATTGTAATAAATCATTTCTTTGTGTGATCTAGAATGTTCTTAGGAAACGAGACCAAAGTCAAGCAGAGTACGAGTGTCGACTAGAGGCAGCCATACTGCGAAGACAGGAGGACAAAACACCGGTAAGACCTCTCCCACACTTACATTTTTACAATGCTTCATTTATTTACAGTTACGGTATGTGTTTAAATTCCTCTCCAATTACTGCCATCTAATACACAACCTGGTCTGTAGTATTCGATTTTTTTGTGGTTGATGTAATGTGGCATGCCCACCAGAGAATCAAGACTCCTGTAGTTAGTGTTTTCTTTTTTAGGTGCCTGTGGAAGTGGAGAAATGCCAGGACAAAGTGGAGTGTTTCAATGCCGACCTGAAGGCAGACTGGGAGCGCTGGCAGAGCAACAAGAGGCATGACTTCAAACAGCTTCTTACCAGCATGGCTGATAAAAACATCAGTTATTATGAAAAGGTATGTGGGCTGATATCATAAACACAGCTGTGAAACCTATTAAAATAAGGAGTTATTCAAAGGAGCACCACAGATACCCACATTCAATAATAGGGCATGTATTGTATACACTACACATATGGAAATACCCTGCCCTACAGTAAATACTACAACAATACAGCATAGACTGCAATATAAATTATGACTGGTCTTTTTCTCTGTAGTGTCATTATATATCTCTACTGCAAGTAAAGATCTCAAGAGTAAAAAAAACAAACAAAAAAACTCATTCATTTATTATCCTTATTTTTCCATTAAATCTACATGTTCTCCTTTCTTCCGGTCTGTGGTGGATGTGATCTCAGTGTCAGGCAGCGTGGGAGTCTGTTATCGTCGTGCTGCAGGACAAACAGAGTGAGGACAAAACCAGCGAGACAAACTGAAATGCAACATAACTGCACATACACTCTCAGAAAAGGACCATATCAGGCAGCGGGTTTAACTGCTGACCCTCCATCAATGGAAACATATATGTTGTCCAGTGGATGACAGGAAGACAACAGGAGACTGTAGGACCTAATGCCTACTGTGTATAGAAACTTGGTTTGGATTCTGTCTTTTTATATTTTGTACTTCCAGCTAACGGTTGGTTGCCAATACACACAAGTTTTCTGGCCATAGGTTGTGGTGCTGGGGCCAAATCAAAAATTCACTTAATTTCATGATGCAGAACAGTGGTTATGAATATCCCTTCTTTTAAAAGCAAAATATAGCATAAATCATACTATTCTATATACAGCCATAAATAACACCATCTAAACAATGGAACAAATGTATACACATTTTATTAAATGTATATACAAAAATGTTTGATTACAAATATATTATTTCACAGACCCCTAAAGCAGCATATCTTGTCCCCCTAGGGGTTCTGAATACTTCTTTATTGAGAAACATTGGTGTAGCATCATTGTAGTATGTCTTCATAGGAAGCTTTTGTGTAGCTTGCAACTTTTTCAGGTTTTGCCGGAGGAGGGGGGGCTGTGAGAAATTATACTTATTTGAGCTGCGCTAATGTCTTACACGGTTATTGCCACATTTTGCTTCCCGGTTCCCTCAGAAGTATCGTGCACACTCACTAACACACGCAGGTATGTGTCCCAGTTGGTGTTGAGCTTGTTCAGGGACATGTAAAGAAGTTTCAGTTGACTCCTTTTTTTTTTAAAGAGCACATGTATAATCACAATGTATTTTATATTTATTTTTTATGTATCACATGATCACATTTCTCTTGACTACACAGCTCCGTATTGGGAGTTCTCCAGAGTTCTAGAATAATTGTATTGCATATGACCTTAGGATTCTGGTTACATAATTATAATAGAAACTAGAGCTGTCAGACGTGATTCAAATGTAATCACAATCACATGCTTTACTTAATTTCGATTAATATTTTGATTAATATATTTTTTACCTGTTCAAAATTTAACCTAAATGTTTTTTCCCAAAATGTATTTTTATAACAAGATATGCCAGCTGTATGCAAATATTTGTATTAATCCAAAAATTAATAAAAATTTAATAAAATAAAAATAAACATTTGCATAAATGTAGGTTAAACTTTGAACAGGTAAAACATGTTCTAATATTAATCGCAATTAAATTAGTAAAGCGTGCGATTAATTGCGATTATATTTTAATCACGTCTGACAGCCTTAATTTACCTGCTACTTTGATTACTGTAACTTTAAAATATAACAAAGTTGCATCGTGAACTACTTTTTGAATTTTTAAAATGGTACAATAAAGAAATTTCCTTATCACGATTATAGTGACTGCACTATTGTTATAATGTGCAGGACAAGTACTATTGTTAATGTGTTTCATATTAAAACAAACATTTCTTTATTGCATCTCAAATCAGGTAAATAATTTCTCTAAATAATGAAGTGTTTATTGTCTAAGCTGGACCATGGAAAAGTAAAAATGAACTTAGCTGGTCCCTCTTTGTCAACCATAAACAACCAAGCACACAAAAAATAGATTGATACGGTATAAATTGATTAATTACAAATCTATACTACATACAATACTTTTTAGACCTAACACCCATATAACAGACTACACTACAAGAGTATGTGGACACCTGAACCCCACACCCACGTGTTTGAACATTGACTTTCAAATCAATGGGCAGTAATATGAAGTTGGTCCAGAGCATAAGTGAGTTCAGGTGCTTATTGATGGTACCTGGCTCAGTGCTAATTCATCCTAAATTTCCAATTGGGTTCAGTCTGGGTTCTGTCAGTCAGACTAAGGAGATATTATGGTTTTAGACTTGTTTCAATTAATGCACCTAATATTAGTAATGTATTTGGCTGAACAAGCCTGTTAATTTGTCCAAGTCCAATTTTATAACCTAAATAAAGCTGATAAAATTGTAAAAAGTAAATTCCCTGCGTCTCTATTGCACATGGTGTATTTCTGCAGTAGGCCTACACCTCTAATAAATTCTGTTAATCCCACATCTGGTTTGTCACAGCAGTAAGTGTGGAACCGCACAAAAAATAAATGTTTTAAAAGATGCTTCCGTGTGTTATCAAAATGTATGATTTTTTTTTTTATTGATTTGATTATTTACTACGGGAGAGTTGTTTGTGCTTTGACACATTCGGCATCTGTGGTTGATGGAGCTGAGCATTAAAAACCCCTTCAGAGCCCGGGGCCTAAATATATTGTATATATTTTTGCATATATCTGCATACTAGCAACCACATTTCTAATTGTTTGACTTCTTATACTAAATCCTATAAATCCTTATTTGTTCACTTCACTGGCTTCAAGCTTGAAACATCTACTCATCAGATGTTGTAATATAGTCCTATAGTGTAATTGGGGTGTGTGTGTTGCCTGCACACAGAAGCCTACCAGTGGAATGTTTGGACACCACCTCATTAAATAGTTTCTTTGTTTTTATTTTCTACACTGTAGATTAATACTGAAGACATCAATTATGAAGGAACATACTGTATGTAATTATGTAGTAAACAAAATATTTTTTAACAAAGCAGTATGGTATTCGTAGATATGAGTAGGGGCAATTTGTTCCTTAGGGTGATTGGGCGACACACCACCAAAGGGAGAAAGGAGGGAATTTAATATTTTACCAGTGTACACTACGGTAGCTGACTGTCCTGCTTCTAAATATCTTAATCCAATCAGCATCGTGGAGTAGAGAGCCGAAGTCACTTCCACGTTATGGGACCGAAGTAGGCTACACGTGTCTATATAAATGATAATTGTTCAAGTCAAGAATGTTGCAGTTTGTTGTGAAACTATAAATTAATCTTTGGTTTTGTGTAAACTACAGCTTTCGTCTTGCACAACATACGTCACCAAAACAATGCTTTCTTCGGCTTTTGAATTGTGGTGCGAAAACACCATGATACTTACGCAACACGGCGTTTGTAGTCTTACTAATAACATATTTTCAGTCTTTTCACAGAATTCGACTCTATCCCAGGCCACCCTGTTCACGCAAACCACACAGATAATTTTGTAGGCTAAAACTATTTGTTAATGTAACGGGTACAAAAGTAGCCACTATGTTCATCTATAAAGAAAGTCACAAAATACAAACATTTGGGACTGGCCAACAAGTAGCCCATCTGAAGACTTCAGTTTTTTGCTATGGTGCAACCAATTATGGCAAACGTAGGCTAGACACACAAACGATTATCTCATACATTTTTGAAAGAGAATGAGATACAGACTTTATTGACATTTTTTCAAGGCAATCAGCCGATTGCCTTCAGCCATGTGGGTGTGAGGGCATAGGCTGGTGACTCCCTCGGTGCATCCCAATTCCCTTTCTACAGTGCTAAATCTCACTCCGAACTCTTAAATCTCAAGATGTTTCCTTCAAAACTCAATTTTAAAGGTTGTTGCATCCATCCATCTCCATCCTCTTCAGTAGGGGACTTCATAGTTCTGCTGGGAGAGTTCAACACGCACGTGGGCAATGATGGAGACACCTGGAGAGGAGTGATTGGGAGGACCGGCCTACCTGATCTTAACCCGAGCGGGCGTTTATTATTAGACCACTGTGCTAGTCATGGAACTGTTCGAACATAAGGATGCTCATAAGTGTACGTGGTACCAGAGCACCCTAGGCCGAAGGTTGATGGTCAATTTTGTGATCGAGGCCGCATGTTTTGGACCCTCGGGTGAAGAGAGGGACAGAGCTGGCTACCGACCACCATCTGGTGGTGAGTTGGGTCAAGGGGTGGGGGAAGACTCTGGAGAGACCTGGTAAGCCCAAATGGGTAGTGCGGGTGAACTTGTAACGTCTGGATGTTCAGGCACAGGCCCCTGTCCGTGAGATCTTCAAAGCACACCTCCGGCGGAGCTTATCTGGCATCTCTGTGGAGGTTGGGGACATTTAACCTGAGTGGGAAATGTTCAAACCTTCAATTGCTGAAGCTGTGGCAGAGAGCTGTGGTCTCAAGGTCTTAGGGGCCTCAAGGGGCGGTAACCCTCGTGGACACCGGTGGTCAGGAAAGCTGTCCGACTGAAGAAGGAGGCCTTTCGGGATATGTTGTCCAGGAAGACTCTGGAGGTGGTTGCCAAGGTACTGACGGGCCCGAAGGGATCCCCCAGTCAGATCTTTCTAATGTGGCTTGGGAAAGGGAGGTTTGGGGTCCCCTGCTGGAGCTGCTGCCCCCGCGACCCGACTCCGGATTAGCGAATGAAGATGGACAGTCCACTTCAGAAATATCTGACATTTACGGTTGCAATTTAACAGTAGTAAATAAGAAATAGTTATTAAGGTGCAGTGTCATCTGATGTGTGGTTATGGATCGGCTCAAACGGGCTACACATGCAAGCATGATAACTGAGTTAGAATAAAGGTATTTGAGTGAGAAATACATGTATATATACTGCAGGTGAAAGACAAATTAAACTGCGCTTTCCTGCCAAAATGACAGTGCTAAGATTCTACTGTTGCCGGGATTGCGTGATGTCAACTGCTGGAACACTATATAGCTCTTGCTTAACACAATCTGTTCCTTTAAAGACCTGGTCTAGATAAAGATAAACCAGTGCAATCACTAACAAGTATAAACACTAGACTCTTGAGACAATTCTAAAAAATCACAATGCCACCTTACAGATTTGTAAAGCTATCAGACTATCAGACAGCTCTCAGGAAGATGTGTGATAAAATCCCAGGACCGACTTGGAATTCTCACCCATGTTGAGTGCGTTGACAGTGAGCTCTGTGAGGTTAAGTTAAAGCGCATCTCTGCTGACACGGAGGAAGTGACTGTTGATAAAAGAAGCACAGACATCAGACAGTGCCCGTAGGTTGCTACTAGATAGTCTGCACATTGGTGGAACACCGGAAGAGCAAGCTGCTTTAGCTGCGCTGCTGACAAACTATTCAGAAGGGTTTGCGTTGCACGATGAGGTCCTAGGTTACTGTGATAAAGTAAAGCATGAGATCCATTTGGTGGATGACACGCCAGTAACACAGCCACACAGGCGTATACCCCCTACACAGTACAGCGAGGTCAGGGAACATATCAGCAAACTTCTAAAGAAGGGTGTAATTTAGGCAAGCTCCATTGCATATGCTTCTCCTGTAGTGCTGGTTCGGAAAGGCGATGGCAATCTTCGCTTATGTGTCGACTACAGGCGATTGAATGCAAAAACAAAACGTGATGCATTCCCTTTGCCCCGTATCGATGAAAGTTTTGATGCACTTCATGGTGCAAAGATTTTCTCTACCATTGACCTCGCCAGTGGCTATCACCAGGTTGCGGTGCAAGAGAGCGACAGGCATAAAACTGCACTCCTTTACCACTCCTTTTTGCTTATACAAGTATCTGAGAATGCCTTTTGGAGTTTGTAATGGCCCTGCTACATTTCAACACCTAATGCAGTCTACCGTGAGTGACCTAGTATTCCAAATACTGTTAATATACTTGGATGATGTGCTGGTGTTCTTTCCAACTTTCCAGGAACATTTGGATAGACATGAGACTGTTCTGAAGAGACTGAAAGAGACCAGTTTGAAAATGAAGCTTGAGAAATTTCCTCCATTTCCTCCAGCCGGAAGTACGTTTTCTTGGGCATCAGATTTCATAAGAGGAGATTAGAACAGGTCCAGAGAAGGGCACAGCTGTGAAACTATAGCAAGTTCCCGCTACACTCAAAGATT
Source organism: Amblyopsis hoosieri (assembly GCA_027564755.1). Taxonomy (NCBI): domain Eukaryota; kingdom Metazoa; phylum Chordata; class Actinopteri; order Percopsiformes; family Amblyopsidae; genus Amblyopsis; species Amblyopsis hoosieri. The sequence goes on along the minus strand of JAODUE010069111.1, from coordinate 7,974 downwards.
TGAGGTAGTTTCTTGGTTTCTGTAGCAACTTCCGAAGGTTCATTGAGGGGTTTTCAAAAGGCCCTCTTCATGATCTATTAAAATTGTGCAGGTAGGTAAAGCAGTTGTTTCAGTCATCATGGACATCTGAGTGTCAGGCTGCTTTTGAGATAACGGAAAATGTACCACTGCTCCTGTGTTAGTTTACGCTGATTTTACTCTTCCTTTCCTAGTAGAGACAGATGCCAGTAGCCTAGGACTGGGTGCAGTCCTCTATCAGCAGCAATGGGATAAGAAGCAAGTAATAGCATATGCTAGCAGGAGACTCTGCAATGCACACAGAAATTACAGAAACTATAGCAGCATGAAACTTGAGCTACTTGCTCTTAAGTGGCCGATTTCATGGCTACCTTTTGGGCTCAAAGTTTACTGTGCTAACCGACAATAACCCCCTTTGTCACCTTGCAACGGCTAAACTGGGAGCTATTGAGCAACGGTGGATGTCCCAGTTGGCAGTGTTTGACATTGAGGTCAAGTATCGCCCTGGACGCTGCAACACAGCTGCGGATGCCCTCTCTAGGCATCCATTTGCAGGGGAGCCTGAGAATAACAATGATGATGTGGAGTTTGATGGTTGTGTGGCCATTTGCAATATCATCCGAAAAGGTACCGCTTTAGAGCAAGACTTTGTGTCAGCGGGAGTTAGGTGCTGTATGGCTATGCAGATTCAAGAAGATGAGACAGGTGGGGAGACGCATTTGAATGACTCTCAGGGTAACACACCTACACTCCCTGGTTATTCGAAAGAGGAGTGACGTAGGTTCCAGGAGACTGATCCTACTATTAGTGTGTTCAAAAGATTTTGGAGTAGACAAAATAAACCTACTAGCAAGGAGAGGCCAGGTTTGATGAAGCAATGGCATCGTATCCAAGTGTAACGATCTGGGCCACGCTGCCGATGGGCGGCTCACCTTCCCCCACCGTTACCGGGGCCTGCGTGCTTTCGCCTCAGGTTACCAGACGTTCACTTCCCCAGCGCTCCCTGTTTCACGGGTGTTCACGTTGATGGTTGATTGTTTGCACCTGTGGGTCCTGTGTGGGCATATAGGTTGGGGTTTGTCTTTTGTTCTTTGTCAGTTATTGTTTCCTGTATGGTGAGAGTTTGCGTGTCTTCCTATTAAAACGTATTATTTAAATTGAAACCTGCGCCTGGTTCCTGCCCTTCTTGCTCCCCGCAATTACACTAAGAGATAGATGCTTTGTTGTGCCGGGTTATAGATGACGTGCATGTAAGCAAATGCCACCAGCTCTTGCTGACTATTTGTTTAAAATAACTTGTACTTGAAAGAGTACATGATCTTATGGGGCACCAGGGAATAGATTATTTGGTTGGGCTGCAGGTTTTCGCAGTTTCTCTCCCACACCTCTCTGATCACAATGGCAGTGTGTGAGTCAGGCGGCTGCCCAGACGAAGGGCTAGCAGGTGGAGAGGAAGACCTGAAGTGAGCCCCTGTAGTTTGGCAACTCTGAGGGGTTTCCGGTGTCTGGTTCCAGTCTTTTTGGGGAAGGGGTCCATCCGTTTGGCTATGAATTGCCAGGGTGTTCTGGTTGCCTGCTTTCCGGACTACGTTTGGGAAGGGGCCGGAAGGGGCGTCGATATGCAATGTCGGACAGCCATCGAGAGCCACGGTCTCCCTTTTTAGATCCAATAGTGCGCATGCCTTCCACATAAAGTCAAGTCCTAGCAGGCATCGCTCTTGTACCTTAGCAACCCATATGCGGTGATGTAACAACCTGCCGGCAATCACCATATCCACCATAGCTGATCCCCCCCATTGGAGCTTCCTCACCGGTAACAGTGACCAAGGGAACTGAGGCATCCTCTACGTATGTGTTGGGGGTACCAGGCTGGGGTGTAACAGTCACAGTGGATCCTGTGTCTAAGAGGGCTTCCACTCTTTCTCCGCCAATTTCAACAGGAATTCGGCAGCTGTCTGGGAAGTGGATAAGTGAGGGGCAACCTCCCGGCCTCACATGGTTTACTCTGGGGACACTCTAAGTGGGTGCTAGTATGGAGGAACGACAGTGATGTCCCTACTGCACTGGGCCCAAGCCGTTTCCCGGAGTCGGTGGTTTCGAGATGGTGGTGGTGTCCCGTGCGGGGCAGTTCCTCCTTCGATGTCCCTTCATCCCGCAACGCCAGCAGGTCAGACATTCATCCTTGTCACCATTGTCCTGGCCATTGTTGTTGGACCTGGGCAGGGGTGGTGCCTGGTAGGTTTGGTGTCTGCTCATTCCCATGGCCTGGCCCTCTCCCAACACTTCCTCAATCACTAAAGCCTTTTCCAGCGCTTCCTCCAGTGTCTCCGGCCTTGCCAGGCGAACCTGCTGGCGGAGTGTGTCAGGTCTAAGTCCGGTGATGAAAGCTTCAGTGGCCAGGGCCAGACGTACATCATCACCGAACTGTGTGAACCCTTGTCTAGCCAAGTACCGCACTTCAGCTGCGTACACACCTAAATATTCTCCTGAACGACGTGTGTGCTCTGCCAACTGTTGTCGCCTGACCAAAGTGCCAGGATATTGCAGTCGCCACTGCTTTCGGGTCTTGTAATTCCTCCATTGTGAGGTTCAGCAGCACGCGCTGGGCTTCCCCTTCCAGTGACGTAGCTAGCTGTGCTGCACTTTCTACTGGAGACCATTAGCTCTGAAAGCTTCCCAGGGAGCCTGTCCATCATAACGACCAACTTTAAGTCTCTCCCGTCGGGCTACAGGGTTCTCCACATGCCCTCTCCCTTGTGAGCTGCAAATGTCCAAACCTCCGTTGAGAAGTAGTGACCCTGTGCTACTTCCTATGGGGGTTTGCACTTGAGAGTTCATGTGTGGTTTTCTCGATTCCGATTCACATGACTGGTAAAACGGCGTAAGCTCATTTTGTGGTGATAAACTGCTGGGGTAAGCCCTATCCATCCAACTAACTGCACTAGCATAATCCATACTGCCCCCTTCTATTAATGGAATTAACTTTTCGGCATCCTTTTTATCAATAACTCTCAGTAGTTTCGTTAATTTAGTTTCTTCACTCCAGTTATGGCAGGCACTGGACATTTGCAGCTGAAGCTTAAGTTGAGACCAAGACGCTGAGGGTTCGTTATTGTTGTTCAAATGAGAGACATAAGCGCCGCCATCTTGGGTAGTTTGTTTACATTCTGGTCTCCTATAAGATGATGTAAGGTGCCAAAGCAGGTGGGTGTACCATGCATGGTTGATTTTATACGAATATCTTAAATAATTATTGTAGGCAATTGGTTTTCAATTGCCAAGAGTTACACAACATTGTAGCTGGTTTTCCATGTAGAGCTAGCTTGCTGCATGGACAGCATACACTGCTGTAGGGCTTGGACTATCAACCATATGTTTAATTTATTGTAAAAAAATAAATGCATGCACTCATTCAAGGTGGGTTTATGAATACTTTCAGATGTTGGCTGCGTTCAATGGCCATGATGAGTGATCCTCAGTGACTTGTATGAAATGTAGCCACATATTTCCCTGGGTGTTTCATAAATATTTGTGTGTAGGCCCCTACAAGACATACTCACTATTGGTTCTACCATAATCTTGTGCATCTGTACTGCTGAAACACAATCTAAAGCAGTAAAACACCGCTTTGTTAGCCAATGTGAGCATTGTTCAACCCACCACAGCCTATATGGGCAGCCCAATTCCTGTTTTTTAACCTGTTCAGTTCACGGCCGTTTGCATTTATTGAACTTGTCATCACATGGTATATCAAGAAAGCACATTGACCTGTGAGATTTAGCCTGCCAGGGATGCATATGACCCAATACTATTTACACCCATGCACAGGAAAGGTGCACATCAGTCTGGGTCTATTAAAAATTACATATACTCTTTGTGTAAAGACAGAGTTTTTACCTTAAGATGCTGCGTAGAGAGTGGTGTATCATTCCCATGGAGTTCTGGTTCTCCTCCACCGAGCCGTCTTCAGCCAGCATATCGCTGTGACGTCTCATCCCTCTCGAGCGGTCTGGCGTGCCGGCCGTGCTTCTCCATACGTTTCTTTTGTAGATATTCCTTCTGTCCGTAGTGCACGCTGCCCGTTCTCCTTCCCTTGTGCATCCCAGTCTCGACGTCTTCTGCCCCTCCAGACTGGCTTGTCATTCTGACACAGAGACTGTAAGCAATAAAACATGATATTTGGTGGTTAATGCTTGAAATAGTATTCCACTCCACCATACTTCAGTTGCCAAATGCTACACAAATCATCTATCGGGCTTTTCACACTGCACTTATCCTGGGGAAAAAATCTTTTTTAGACCATTCTCAGCCCGAGGCTAAGGGTGTGCTAGCCCTGGGCCAAGACAGCGTTCACACTGGCAAGAACCTGGAACATTCCAAAGTGAGTTAACCCAGACTTTAGCCCAGAGCTATCTGACCCTGCTCTGGAGCAGTGTTAACCCGAGATTGCACAGTTAGCTCCTGAAAAACGACTTAACACGGGTGAATGGTAAAATGTGCCAGTGTTAAACGGGGCTAAAGTAAACATTAGAGGCGGTGTTTTAAATGCCTACTTGTTCACTCGCCCATTGACTAGTTAGTGTTCACTAAATAGAACACTAACTAGGGAATAAGGGCAGACAGCAGTTGATATATTCCAGCCAATTATCCACTACTTCTTCCAGTTACATGCGCCAGATTTTCATCTGTAGGATATCTGTCGCATAAATAAATGGAAGAATATGCCAGTTGCATACTAATATTCAATAAAGGAAACGGGTAACATAAATTAACGTTATCCATGCAGCAAAGCAGTCAATAAATAACCCAATAGTACATTAAAATAAACATGTTTTTAAAGCAGCGGTAGCCCTTTCATTGTTGAACCGGTATCTCTCGTATTATTCTAACTAATAACACTAGCAACTTAACGTAGCCTAAAGCCTATATTTCATCTTACACAACTAAAATGTTTCTCATGGCAGAGGAAAAGCCACTGCACGGTCGAGACACATAACTCGACCGTGATAGGACTCCAAAAATACTTACTTATGCTCAGGCACTCTCAAATGAATTACATAATACCGTAGCAGAGAATAATTGTGCCTTTGCAAGATTTTATTCAATAGCATTAGTACAGTGATATGCAAATATTAAAATGACTAATCTGGCATTTCAGTTAAGTGTATGTCAACTAATGTTTACATTCAAACAATAGCAATAAACCCTCAAATGGTTAGTTTATTAGTAACAATAAATGAAAATGTTGTTCCCCTTCTGAAGTTGTATACAGCAGTGTTTCCCAACCCTGGTCCTCGGGGAACACTGCCCTGCATGGCTGCATCCGAATACCCGTACTTGTCTACTATATAGTAGGCAAAAAGCAGTAGGTCACAATTAGTAGTATGTCAGAATACTCAGTAGGCAGTTGGTAGTAGTCGAGTGGCGTACTACCTCCGTAGTGTACAAACGTTCCACACTACGCTATCAGTTGGGCACTATCCAGAAAAAAATCGAAGAAGAGACATAACAGTAAATAAAATATAACATGACGGGAGCAAGCAGCATAGGTGCGGCGATGTACAAATTAACATTTGCTACCAAAAGATGTCGCTATTGAGGTGAGTTTTCGCAGCAAATATCCAGGTCAAAGGACAGGTCAGATGGCAGTTGAGTATATCCAAATTATGTCCCTACTACTCGCTCGCTTACTCATAGAACGTACTAGACTAAGGGTTGGGTAGTAGGTACTTTACCAAAGGTAGTCTATACTGAGTATTCGGATGCAGCCCATGTTTTAGATGTTTCCTTGCTCCAACACAGCTGATTCAAATGAATGGCTTGTTAGAATCCTGATAACGAGCCATTCATAAGAATATGCAGTGTGAAAAGCCCTAATTGAGTCTTCAAAATCAGTCATCAGAATCCACCTCAAGATTCCTTTTCAAGTCATGGACCCCATGTTTCAGGCTGTAATGTAAATGGACATCACAAAACAGAAATTATACAAATGTTACTGTACTTGTAAAGCATGTACACATTGACATGCATAAGTGACACAGACTGGTGACAGACAGGAACACATACAGTATGTAACCAGGTGAATAGTGTAGCTCCCTTATTGTATTCTTGCTGCTATTAATATTGAATTTTTTATTTGAAAGGTGTCGCCTTAGCTAAAAACCATGCGTGCAGCAACACATCGTTTCCAGGTTATTGTGACCTGTGTACCTGTTACAATGTTTATTGTATTGTCCCTGACAAACAAAAAATAATTGGATGAGAAAAAAAAAGCAGCGATTCCAAATCTTTTAAGTTCGCGACCCACAAAACAACAGTGCCAGAAGCCAGAAACTAATTTGATATATACAGTATATTTAAAATATGTAATTTCTGAAAATCATCTTGTCACACAGACCCCTCCTCTGTGTCTTGCGACCCCCACTTTAAAACATTGTGCCGGAAGTACATTTCCCATTCATTATCTCTATTGACATTTCGTAAGATCCCTATATAAAATAGCTTTAAGCCCGGAACCAAGCCAACCAGCTACAATGATCGTGTCCATAAACAATTTGTCTCAACTTAAACATATTTTTTGTTTACTAGACTGTGTACAGTTAACTTGTTATACAGTGAAGGTGAAGGAACTACACATCCCATACCACTGCAAATCCAGAAGATGCCTATTCTCCCTAATTAGTTAAAGGTGAAAAGGTGCTTTTATTGTCACATACATGTAGTGAAATTCATCCTCTGCATCTAATGCATCCCTCAAGGGAGCAGTGGGCAGCCGCTGTGCAGCGCCCGGGGACCAACTCCAGATCAGTGTTGCCAACTTAGCGACTTGTCTGGTTTTACTGGAGACTTTTGGAGACTCTGACGTGAAAGCACGTATCATTCTTACTCTTGTCCTCCAGCAGCAGGTGCTGCCGTGGGCCCCTCCCCCGTCCCAACGCACTCACAGGCGGCCCAGTTCTCGCGCATCAGTCTCTCTCAGCGCTGCAGTTAGAGCCATAGCATGTTCACCCTCCGCGTCCAGACTGCAAATTAACCGCGCATGCGCCGGGATTGATGCCGCTGACTGATCCCGCCGCCATTCAAAATGTTCATGTTTTACTGTGACTTATTGACTCCTTAGTGGACCATAAGGTAAAACTTTTTTTTTTTTTTTTTTATAATAATGTGTAACTCTGCCATAGTGTCTCTTTATGGTTCATTTGGCTGGTCCCAAGCCCGGATAAAGGAGGAGGGTTGGAATTTTAATGTAAAAAAAACAAACATGAATCGACAGAAGAAAGTAGTTCTATATATTTCGGGTGTTTTTACTCACTTTTTGTCTCTCTCACGACATTATTCCTCTCACACAGTCATTCACAATGACATGCACATGACATGGCAAATTATGCAAATTAGGCGATGACGTCATTTAGCGACTTCTAGCTACTTTCCTTACTGAGGAGTTGACAACACTGCTCCAGATTGGAGCCAGTGTCACTGATCAGATGGCACTGGGTAGTTATCGTATTGTGATTATACCATTATAATAGTAAACTTGCAAGCAAAAAAAATGCATTGGCAGTATATTAAGATAAGTTTGTCACATCAATTATTAAAAAGGTTTTTATGGATTATGCACTACATAGTAGCGTGGAACCTGTAACCTGAAGTTTACGAGGCTCCTCTCTTTTTCTCATTTACTTACGGTACTGTACGGTACCGGTGTTACGCCTAATTATGTGTCCTGACGGATTCAGTGACCCTTTCGAAAGTGCGAATGCGCCACCTCAAATCATGTACAATCTATTAACCGGAGTGTGTGATGTCTCGTGCACTTTTTGTGTTTTAGTTCGGGAAAGGGTTACTAAAAGGTTAGCTAGCTATCGATGGTGGTTTGCTTTGCAAAAAGCTTGTGATTTTAGCGATTTCTGAATAAAAAGTGAATAGTAATCTACTTTATCTACACCAGCCTCGTCG
>JAODUE010069100.1:0-15827 GCA_027564755.1 Amblyopsis hoosieri | reverse complement strand
ACACACACACACACACACACACACACACACACACACACACACACACACACACACACACACACACACACACACGCGTTCCTTACCTGGAGGGCAGCAAACATCATCATTTCCTCCTCTGTGCACTCAATTTCCTCCAGCAAGATGGCCCATTTGGCCTGTTCATAGAGCTGGTTCACCCGAATGGCATCGTACTGAGTGCGGAGTGCGGAACAGTTAGCCATACAGTTAGCCGCCATACTGTTAAACATAGGCTACTGCTAGAAATACGTTACAGCTTCCCCTACAAATGACTGCAAACTGATATTTCTGATTCTGTATTCTGAAATCTTCCGACATGAAAACGATACAGTACATTTAAATATTTTGTGTTTTCTTTGGATTTTATTTAGCAGGCAAATGCGGCCGACATAATTTATGTATATAACTGGATTTGTTTATACATATAAGAGTATACATTGAAAAGTTTGTAATAATTCTTATTATGCATTTACTGTATAAATATACGAGTATATCAAGTCATATCATGACCTATATCGAATCCTAAATGTATTGCCTTTTTTTATGCCTTAGCCTACCTAGGCTTAACAGCAGATTAAATGGGGTACCTTTGCTACTATTGTACGGGGATACATTTATATAATGCATTTTATTTATAACAGTGAATAGTGAAATTTCAGGCACTAGGAATATTGTCCTTGAATATAAACTACAAAGGAGTACAAAGGAGCTACTATTGCTATTATGCTACAGTATCACACCGCATAAAGAAAACAAATTGTTTCTTAAAACACATTATAATAATCAGTTTGTGACTCATACCTTCGGGTTGAGGTCAAAGAAACTGTGGTATTTAAACCGCAGCAGGAGAACCTCATTTTCCTTCACGTCCTGCTCCATCAGAGACCGGGATGAGTCCAACCATCTGCAAAGAAAAGTTGATTTATTGTACATCACACTGAAGTACCTTTCCTTAATATGTACTTAAGTACATTAATACAGCAGCAAACAACTCTATGTAAAGGTATATTGGAGTAATTGCATAATGAAGAGCAAAATCACTGTAAATACTGTGTTTTTTTTTCATATCCTGGTCGGTCGTGCATTGCGTGTGTATGTGAGCGTGTGCATGTGTGTATGTGGCCGGCCCGAGAAACAATTGCTTTGGTTTGAGATGCTGGTGCGCTTGTGACATCTAGTGGTCGAAAGTCAAGTAGATGCACTTTAACTTCAGAGAATTTGACCAAGGTTTTGAATAGAATCCATTCTTTATCTTATCCTTTCCTATCTAATTAGTATGATTAACACTTAAATCTAGATATTCAATTAGTGGCCTCAGCTTCTAACCCTCTTAAACAATGTGACTCGATGTAATTTAGATGCATTAGTAAAGCCCAACCAACCCTTTAAGCACAAAACAATTAGTTGTGTAGCTCTCTGACTGGTGCCATCCACTATTTCTGACAATAATTGACTGATTTGCTTAATTACATAACAGTCTGAAATAATAAAATAATAACTAGTTACTAATTAAATGCTTTAGTAAACAGAGCGACAGCTTACCCCTGGTTGATTTTGGCCTTGTCCAAGAGGGACTGGGGCTTGTAGAGTTTCACCAAAATGTCCGGCGAGGAAATTGGCTGGCTGACAGCGAGAATGCTGGGGTTGCCCTCAGAGAGAGGGCTGTCTCCGAACCAGGCAGTTGTCGGGGACAAGGGACTACCATCTCTGGAGTCGTAGGTGGGGGTCATGGTTTTGCTGTACAGGCCAGGGCTGGAGTAGATACTTCCTGGAAACCCACAGGAAGGAGTTAGCTGCTTGTGATGGGTTCAAGTATGAGACGAATGTCGGTACAAAACATAGGGTTGGTTTTGAAACAATGTTGTTTGTTTCAATATTATTATTTTCCACAGATGGTTTCATAAGCACACACTGTAGACAGGAAATTAATGCAACCCCTTAACCTTAACACGGACATGTCCTCTAGGGGTTTACTAAAGCTCTTCACATTCTCATGGAAGATTCACAGTCAATCACAATGGATTTTCACAGAAAAACAATCAATTACAAAAACAATCAGGCTTCTGCAAAACCAAAAGAACCCAAAAAAAAAAAAAAATGAAATCCAATACTTCACAACAACAGCGCACACACTTGCAGCCTAGCCAATTAGCGGCTAGCTAGCGGTCAACAAACAACAGTGTGAAAGCCAGCCAGCAATGTTGCAGTTGATTGGCTTCAACAAGGTCCTCCTGCATTTGACCTGGACTGATGCAAGTCGGCATGCAAATGACAAACAACATGAGGGCTTCCCCTTTGAGAACGTCTGTGTGTGTGTGTGTGTGTGTGCACAGCACACAGCACAGTAAAGCTCAACCAGCGCCACAGCAGGTGAAGAGGTTTACACAGGATTTAGCACCGATCTGCTTTATTGCCTACAGCACAACAGGGTTATTAAGCAACCTAAGAATCAAAAGCGGTCATTCATTTTAAAACATTTTAAGTAATTTATCAATTTAATCAAGCAAATATAATGAAGTATCCATTAGGGCTGGCCCCAAATATTTGATTATTCGGGTATTTGTTCGTTGTGTACGTATTCCATTTAAATATTGGGATTCGAGTATTCGTTTTTTCACATTATGCACGTTTTCCCATTAATCCCTACTGTCTCCATATAAACCCAAATGTAATTGCCAACCTACACTGTGTCATCAACACAACTGATTGCAATTGGCTCTGTTTGTAAGCAGAGAGTGAGGCTATTCATTCAACACACACTCTTATTGGCTAATACAGGAGTTATATGCTATTGGACAGCTCTGACTGGCTCAATTGACGTGTCAAAGTGGACATTTTGAGCGCATGGCTATGTCTACATGAGTGCTCACTGAAGCTAGGAATCGAAGATTACTTCTGTTATACTTCTTAATTATAGTTGTGTTTTTAAATTGTGTTTTTGAGAGAGTAATTGAATACTCATTCGGAAATACCATTAAGTATTCGAAACCTGTAAAATGGTATTTGGGACAGCCTTTGTATCCATGTGTTTATGAATAAACGTATTTTTGACTTTTGAATTAATGTAAACATAAAGGTCAAGCCAGCATTGTGAAAGGTTATATTTCCTGTTACTGGCCCTGTGGGGTATTTTTGGCCCCAAATGTCCGGGCCTCCCTGACCTAGGTCAAGAAACCAAAGTGGATAAACTAGTAAATGTCTCTTAAAACAGGAAGTGGGCCTGGCTTGTGTTCATACTGTGTGTGTGTGTGTGTGTGTGTGTGTGTGTGTGTCAGGGTCATGAGAAGAGAGTGCAGGCCAAGGAAACTCATCCATGGTGGAGGAGTCTGTTGTTCACTGGATGTTTGCCCCTGATACAGGCCACAGAGAGAACTCCCATATGTTCTGCGGAATCCGAAATATCCGAGTGAGAGTTCATACGAGAGAGTGAGAGCAAGCAGCCCAGGGAAAACACGACCAGGCAACCCCCACGTTTTCACCCTCTCCTCCGCCCGTGACCTAGGAATGTGTCAACATGCCGTGGCTCCCTAATCCTCTCCCACCAGGGAACTGGAGGCTGGGACCACACCGCTCTGAGAGACCCACAGATGTAATGGCCATCAACTATTAAGGCCTGGGCTGTCAAGACACAGCGTTTGTTGTTTTTGTGTGTGACTGACCACCAAACTGGCACCTCTGGGCCTCTGTGAGCTGACGAGTGACCAGCAGGCCAGTGACCACTCACCTTTATAAACATTTACAGTCCATCTGGGGAGCTGTCAGGTCAAAACTGTTTTTAAAGGGCAGGCACTTTACAAACATACTTGGCAGTTGATTGGATAAACCTGGTCGTTTTCGCTGTCGGTACGCCTAAACCACGCCCGTATAGCTGTCAACATGACGCTGACTGGGAAGTTCAGTTGCTACTCGGACACATTCAAAATGATTTATAGGTTCCAGTGTGATTCTGGCGGTGGAATCAGGATTGTCTGGCGAAGCTAAGTGAACACTGCCCAGAAACGCACTAGCTACCATGTTACCTGCAATGGGAGTCAAAGCTATCATCATCTTGTGAGGCAGCTGACTATCTCCCTCCTCTCCCTCCCCGTTCCAATGGTTTATCATGACCCCTCAGGTGGCACATGTGCTCTACACGTGGATTTGTGGGATCGGGCGAGAGATGTTGGGAAGCAGTGTGGATCAGCAGCACAAAGACAAAACAAAACAAAGAAAAGGGGGGAAAGAGAGAAGCTTACCTTTCACAGGTCCGATGTATATTATCTCAGAGGCTAGGTTGGAAAGAGAACAACGGAAAGAACGAAAGACAGGAAAGGAGGTGAAGAAACACGAATGAACAAAAGAAAAATAAGGAGATTGGACATTAAAGAGATAATGAAGAGTCTATGTAACTATGGAAACGTACGGTTATTTGCATAATCCTGGTTCTCTGAGTGACTCACTATGGGGAACTGCTTTTCAGTTGAGGTCATCCAAGGTCATTCCCCATAGTGAGACAACAAACAAATACTATAAATAACAACATTAAGGAAGTAGCCAAATAGAGAAGTACTGCGGCATCCCCATCGAGTTGCCAACCTCCGAGGAGATGACTCAGGCTTGCCCTCATAACGGCGGAGCAGAGAGAACACGATGAAGCTCCCACCGCCTTTCATTGGGACAGCCCACATAAAGTGGCTAATTGAAAAGCCAGATAGACAAAGGGCGTTGTTTCGCCGTAGCCCGCTAGCCCACACAGACCCGTCATTCTCCGCACCGAGCGAAGGGGTATATTTGGTACACTATACAGTGTGTATGATGCCGCGGGCCAAGCAGGACTCCATGTACTGTAGTCACCACAGTGTTTGAGTCATGGGAACAGCGGAGAATAAATAACATGATTTGCTATTTTTTTGTCCCCCACCAGCAGAAAAGTGTTGATAAAATAATGTGATACTTGTACACAGCCCTGGCTCCGTAAACAGTAACATAAACAAAGTGGCAAACACCGCTCCTAACAACAAAGCCGTAGCACTGCGCTTGTCTTCACAATGCGTTTGGATGCGAGGGGCGCCCGACTTGGAGGAACGCAGAGCGACACCGTTTTGATTTGATGTTAACAAGCGTTCTAGAGAATGACCCTCCCTTTAACTTCAGAGATCATTGTCTACTGCACCATTTGCAAGTACAATTACATGTACTATATGTATTTATATGCATTATTTGGTCAATGAGGAATCAATTGTTATACACAGTGGCAGCCGAGCTTCTGAAAAGGCTTTGTAGATTTGGAGTGGGCATGGTTAAAAGACGATGAGATTTATTTATAAGCATGCTGGCAGTGATCCTTCGCTAGGCTCTGCTCCTGTCAATTACAGTATCCCCACAGAGCATTCTGGGCCCTCTGATGAATGTCTATCAGGAGACCCAAGCTAAAAGGCCAGGCGCTTCTCCCTTGGAGAGCAAAATAACTCCCTGCAACTTGGCCATGAAATACACCCTGCTCACACGGCAGCATGTGACTGGACAGGGGCAGGGCAGGACGAGTGATGTGTGTGTGTGTGTGTGTGAAGGAGAGAAAACAGTAAACAGATTTAGCTAATTCCATTTTGGACTTTTATCACAACAACAATCTCCCTGAGGGAACAACCCAGTGTTTTTTTCGTAAGCAGTGGACACAGAGGATGGAAGGCACTTATAGATTGACCCATAGCGGGATGTGTGATGGAGTAAGGCAAGGCCTCTACTTCTGTGGATGTTCCCTGTAATTACAGTATATACATTCATCCATATATTGCTGTAATTGTATATCATTTCCAATTTGCTAAGGGTTGGGGTCAGAAGATGAGCATTAAAGGACCACTGAAATAAGCAATAAAAGCTAGGCTAAGATATCTGTACTAGACAATCGGCCACATTCACTTGAACCCACAGTGCTAGCAATACAGGCTAATGCTAACTCATGCTAGCTCACTGCTGTCAGAGGAAGGGAGGAAATAGGGAGTGATCGTAGAACTGCAGTTGTGCAGCCTGGTTTGGGGGTGGTGGTGGTGGGGGGGGGTTTAAAATGGCAGCGTGACCAACTATGTGTGGAATCTCAAACATTCCTCCTTCTCCTTGCCAGGGAGCTGGGAAGACAGGTCTGTCGATCCCACGCTGGCCTCAAACTCACACGTTCATATTTGGTCACTAGCAACAAGGCGCAGTTAGCTTAGCGGTTTCTCACCACAGGGGCAATTAGAGGGGGAGGAAAAGAATAGGAAGGACAATCTGTGGAAGTCAGTGGAACCTGCCCATTCAACCTGCTGCAGCAGATCACTTCAATTATATGTTTATACAGATAAGAACGGCGCGCTACAATTTAAAGCCACAATTCTATATTTAACACTAATTACTGTAGAGCAGGAGACCGTGCAGCTAGTTGTGCTAGGGACGTTCTGCTGCGCTGACGTTAAAAACCTAAGAAGGGAAGCGTGTGTGTGTGGGGCAGTGCTTACGGGATACCGTAACACGTCTGCAGAGTTCCTTGCAAAAAAGCGATTGCATGGTGATTGGAGGCCAATTTAAATGTGTTCCATTTTACACACTCACTTCTTTTGTAAAATCATATTTCTGTCAAACAAGTAAGAAAACATAACTAAACAGCCATTGACTGATCCCAAGCCCCGCCCCATTTTCACCCTGTCCTCCAATGACAGTTAAGCACGTACGGAACCGACAGAAACCTCTGTCAACTGTCCATTTTCCTGTTAGCCTACTATGCTGTTTTGTCCAACCTAGTTACAGTAACTAAGTGGGGTGGGGCTTGGGATCTGTCAATTGTGTCGGTTTAATAAAAACAATGCACTGTAGAATAACTAATTATTATTAATTATATATATATCTCATTATTGATGACACGTTAATGGTACACCTTTGTGCCGAAGCTTGCACCGTTAGCCCACCTGATCCCGGGGTCAACAGAGGACCCTCCAACTCCAACGCCTCCACCTCCGCCTCCTCCAGCTTCTTCTTCTTCTTCTTCGGATCGCGCGGCTTACGCAGCAAAGATAACTCCTCTGGGTGGCGGATGTCTGGCCGGGCGAGCGAGAAGGCGGCCAGGCAGGGAAGAGAGAAAGCAAGAGAGAGAGGGGTTAGTGTTGTCAGTCAGATTTCATTGCATGTCACGTCAACACAACCTTGCCTAGTAACACGGCTGAGGAAACGGAGATGTGAAGATCTTATGTCGATGTGTCACTCTGAGATGATTATTTAGATCCTCTGAACGAGTGAGCCTCAAATAAACCACCCAGTCTTAGACCAAGCATGGAGATGGAATTATAGAATAGGTCAATGAGCAGGAACATTCTGCATGGACACTGTGGCAACATTCTGGATATGGGAGACTTAAAGACGAGTTGATACGGAGAAAGGAGCCATTTTAAACAGCTGCATATATGCGAATGCCAGAAAATGACAAATCCCCCTTTTCTCTGCGCCTGAACAAATTTCACTCCAACTGTAATCCCCAATTGAGACAGGGATGATGCAATCGGAGCCACTCATCTCTTTCAAACTCATTTTTAGTCTCCCTCTCCTTTGCTCGGCTCACTTGGCCGCATTGAAGTGAATAATGGGACTAGTTGCAGGAGCGCTGCCGTTGTCAAAACAAAACAAATCCCCCCGCAGAGATAGACTAGGCTAAGATGCGCAGAAAGACGGCCATTTTGTTCTCATCTCTGTCGGAGCATTAATATTTTATGAGAGACAAAAATGCACATCATCAATTTTGCATGTACTTTACATCTGTTGGAAGCAATGTTTGCCTGATGGAAACGTTATAAGCAACCACTTCTAGAACTTTCATATGAATCACTGTTTCTATTTATAGTTGTGGTAATACATTAATGACTCATACTGTACCCATTGATGTATTGCCTTTTCATGAAAGTCTTTCTGTTTGCAGTTCTGATTGTGTGCAGTTTTTAAATGGGTAGAGGTGCATTCAAATTTGGCTAAATGACGCAACACGTTTTCTCTTAACTTTTTTAATTATATTGTTGTGTGTAAACATTCTCAAGTGATACATTTAAACTGTAACCCTTAGTCCAGGGTCAAGAACTGCTTCCTCAGATAATGTTTGTGCTCGCAAACGCAGTGAAATCAAACGTAAAAAACTGTTTGAAAATGTTTGCCTTTTGGTTTGCCAATTTGAACGCACCTCTGGTGTTTGGACCCTGGAAAAAAACAAAAACAAAAAAAAACAACTCCTCAGCAGCACAGAAGAAGTGCCACATCTTGACTCAAACAGCAGTGGTTGGTCCACCAGAGAAGATAGGCACAACTGCATAGCTCACTGTCCCTTGGTGGCCCATAGCAGGTCATACAACATCACTGTTGTCCTGGAGACACCCTACTGACATGGCAATTTCCATGACGGACAAAATTATTACAGTTCACACGCATTCATGGACCACAGCACTCTCGGTACCAGTCATACACATTCAAACCAGCATGTGCACGATCTGTGCCTGCCTACTAGTGATGTCATGGTTTTTTACAACCCGCACCCGCCCGACCCGTTATGAGAGCCAACCCGCACCAACCAACCCGTTATGAGAGCCAACCCGTACCAACCAACCCGTTATGAGAGCCAACCCGCACCAACCAACCCGTTATGAGAGCCAACCCGTACCAACCAACTCGTTATGAGAGCCAACCCGTACCAACCAACCCGTTATGAGAGCCAACCCCCACCAACCAACCCGTTATGAGAGCCAAACCACACCAACCAACCCGTTATGAGAGCCAAACCACACCAACCAACCCGTTATGAGAGCCAACCCGCACCAACCAACCCGTTATGAGAGCCAACCCCCACCAACAAACCCGTTATGAGAAAAAATTGTCTGACGAGCTTATCTCAACCCGCCCGACCCACGGTTTACAGTAATGCCTACAGTAATGGAAGAGCTTCATGTAAGCGTCCTACCAAGCAGTGTGGTACGCAGTCCAGATTGTGTATAATGACTATAGCAGAGCAGGGGCATGAGGTTTGTGTACAAGGCCAGGGAACCTTCACTCGGCAGCAGAAATTATGCTATAGGATGGGTTTGGGGTGGTTTTAGGGAGAGTATTTGGGACGGCCAGGACATGTCACAGAAGACAGATGGTCTTCAGATGGCTTTGCTGCTCTATAGGCCAGGAATGAGGCTGATATTTGATCATTTCTTACTTTCGACAATTTGTCACAAGTTTCAGCATGGAGAGAGTGTTAGAGATAGAGACCAAGAGAAAGCAGAGGAGCTTGAATCCAAAGAACCAGAGACAGTTCGTCTTGGCGAGAATCGCTTGTTTAGTTTGTGTAACTAAAGCAAAAGCATTCCAGGGGTTTTAAGGACTACCAGATGGAAGCTCATGCTGCCTCCCTCCCTCCCCCCATCTCCCCCCCCCCCTCTCTCTCTCCCCTCTCTCTCTCTCTCTCTCTCTCTCCCTGCTGTTACAGCAAAGCATAGTCCCTGTGCCCTTATACAGCCATTGGAGTGTGAGCTGGCTGCCTTTAGCTGTAGCCCCGTGTAGTCCTGCTTGGGAGGAAGGGTGTAGGAACGTGTGCACGTGTGTGTGTGTGTGTGTGTGTGTGTGTGCGTGCGTGCGCGCGTGCATCTGTCTCTCTCGTGAGGCAGTGCAGCGGCATGTGGCGTTTTACTACGATGTCAAACAACCAAGTCATTCTCGTGATTAATTCCTGTGAGCTCACGGTCAACACCAAGACTTAAATCAACATGTCAACCCATCTATAGAATAGAAACAGATGAAGGATTTGGAGGCCTGGTAGCATGCACTCTATAATAATAATAATAATAATAATAATAAGTATGTGAACTTTAACAGGAATTTCAGAGGTTTATAGATGTAGTGTACAATACAGGCATGTCATGCATGGAGATGCTGATCCATTACCAATCTCACTAGATCTATATCAATATCAACCACTTTATCCGTTTGTGAATATACTATATATAAATCACTGGTACCTGTTTTTCATCAGCCTGACAAGTATATGCCTGGTAAGTCACACTAAACCTTGAAAGAAAGCTTATAGTAAATTCATAATTTATCTAAACCAGTCAAGGCGACAAAACTGATTCATTCACAACCAACCGACACATTCAACAGTGTGACGGCATTGTACATTTATGGTCATATTTCAAGGATGGTGTATGCAGCAAACTCCCTCACACTCTCAACAGATGCATCAGATGAGAGGTTAACACGGGAGGTGAGTGACGGTTCAGGTACGCTCAAAAGCTTGATTAAGTTACATTTTCAGACAAGACACCTACGCAGGAAGTTTAACTCCTCTAATCTACCACAGACAAACGGCAGAAACCAGGCTAGGGGCCAAGGGAGAGGTATTGACTGTAGGCCAGCTAGCCCAGCTAGCTAGCGCGACTCCCTGGAACACATGAGTAGTGGTGAGTGAGCAAGGCTAACCGCAAAAGGAATTACAAACGTCGTCATATGCTCATTGTGTAGCCCCACAGTTTGCCTTCTGAGATTGAGAGACCCTACATGGAGAAACAAGGAGCGGAGAACGATTTAGTTTTTTTACATAGGCACTTCCCTTGTCTGGCTCTATTATTGAGTCAGAATTAAGTGCTCATTGACTTGCTACCTGATCGATTGGCTTTTATCCTAAAGCAATACATCTACAGCTCATTTCCACTAACACAATTAACAAATTAAGCCTTCATCTTAATGTAAATAATAGACTCGGTCCAAAACATGATAACAAGGATAGCAGTCTGTGATAGACTCAATAGTACACCCCTACTTTAGGGCAGTCAAGTAAGTCAATAGTAAAACCACAATGGATAATGATAACTAAATTACACACAAAAAATGTAGTTGTTATTCTGCTCTATTGACAACTCATCAATCATCTAACTTGTGTAAACACACACACACACACACACACACACACACACACACACACACACACACACACAATGACCAATCAAAAAAAGTATGTCCGATGACACAACTTACCCCAAGGTAGGGGTAACGTGGGGCAAATAGTGCCTCCATTAAAATGACACAAAATTAAATAAATTGAGATCATCGTGTTTATTCATTTGTTAATTAGGTTGATAAAGGCAAAAACTCGTACTTTTAGGTTCAACCATATGTTTGTGTTCTTTTCCGTTAAGATTCAACTGATCTGTGTGTGTTACATACAGAATGTAGGCTATGGGTAATTGTGATGTTGGCTATACTGTTATGTAGGCTACAGCATGTTTGTGTGTTGCTTAAACTTAACATCAGTCAACAATCAGCTATGTATGTAATACATAGCTGATTGTTGACACTACAACCCTGTAACGTATACAATTAACATGAAATTGTAATGGTGACAGTCAGTGTGTGTTTATGTACGTATTTATGCCGAATACAACAATCTTTAAATACACAGGTTACTCTGTAACTATGCAGCCTATATAAACCTTTGGGGTAAATTGAGCCACTGGCTCAACTTTTAGGTTTGCTATGCATGCCACTCTCTCCATGTGCTTGAGTCTAAGATGGGGTGACCAATGTGAACTATACTTCCTTTAATATGTGGTCACATAATAACATTTGTTTATGGTTAGCTAGATGGCTCGATATACCCCGTTCTCACCTACTAAGAAACCCTCCTTTTTTAAATATAAAACTCTTTAATTCAATTCAAGTTTCAAGTTAAGGCCACTTGTGTTGTGTAAACAGTGTCTGGGACACTTGCTCCAGTCAAGCTCACTACAGGTTGATGATGGTCCAATGATAGTCAAGTTGGAGGACAGACCTCCTACCCTTGCAGGACAGACCTCCTACCCTTGCAGGACAGACCTCCTACCCTTGCAGGCCTTTTCAACAGCCATCCTCTTAATGTTTCCAAGCAACCGTGGCTGTCCTTCTTCTGGGTAATATATATTTTTATGGAGAGAAACAGAACACTGCAAATCCAGCTACAAAACCTCCGTCCATTAATCAAAGATTAAAGTTTAGTTTAGAAAACAATGAAAACAGGTGACACACACACACACACACCATTTACATGCAAGGTTCTTAGAATAAAAGTGTCTTCTAAAGTACATGTAATAACATAACATCCAAGTATCCACCCTCAAGTGCCCTTTTCACGCAGTCTACACATTTGTGTAAACCTATCACATACCCTATTTCCACCGTCATTCTGTCATGTCCTCGCTTCCATCCACAACAATACATCTTCAGAGTATGCTAGCCTGACAATGTAACCTATCACTGTGTAACCAGAGCCATGTAAAGAGAGAGTTGCGGCAACTCCGTTCACTGCAATGTACTGTTTTTTTTGTTCACAGCAATGGCGGATCGTGGAATCTCATAACAGTTCCCGGAAGTTAGCCACAAATACTCAAAGTACCCTATATATTATATTGGATATGTAAATCAATGTATTAATTGACTAGTAATTAATTATGCCCACCAAGCACTTCCTGGAACTCTTCTGTTGGCACGACTCTCTCCATTCCATGGCTCTGGGTGTAACCAGTGGCTCTGCTGCAGCAACAACGTAGCAACGCTAAATAGCCATGATACTGTGGTTAAATAGAAAAGCCTGGACTGTCATTAGCCTTAAATATTGTCCATGGCTTGGGGAGACCTTGGTAAGAGCCACAGTCATGCGTTTGTCATTAGCTAGTGCTTTATTTTGTATTTTTTTATTTGTTTTACCTGGCTGAGAGAAGGGACCAGGTTCAGGTTTTATGCAAGAGTGCATATGTGTCTAGCCTTCGCGTTTAGTCGTATTGTCCAGATGCCGGCACAAGAATGTCTGAATGAGACACCAGCGGGTAGATGATTCTCCCATGACCCCATGCCAACATGGGCCTGCTATTCATGCAGTTTCACAACTACTACGATATGCCTTTTGTGCGGCCTAATAACCTCACAGGCCTTTTTTGATTTTCCAGTGGAACCATGGAGCACAAAAGAAATTCTTTGGACTTCAAAAACGCACACACCCGTCTTCTCAGTTTCCCCAATCATTACAGTGCATTAGCTTTGTGTTGAGTCCTCAGCCAGCACAGATGGACCATGTCCAAGTATGTGTGTGTGTGGGGAAGGGGAAGGGGGGGTGGCTGGGAAACAGACCAAGCTGCCACGGACATGGAAGATGAACACCAGTGGTAATTGGTTTGATCCATTTAAGTGGTATGTAAGATGGTGTGGGCTCAGCGTATATGGAAGAGTCTCTGTCAGAGGTTTTAAACTCGTCAGATAAGGCAAGAGAGCAAGGGATAAAATGTAAATGGAAAATTTGAAACAAAAACATTATTGCAGCCAAACTCGCAGGATTGTTGCTTAGCAGATACTATACAGTATCTGTGTTTATACATGCAGGAAAACTAAACTATAGTAATATGTATTTATGTAATGTAATTAGCACTTTGGGATTTCTTCTAATGTAAAGTGCGTTACGAATAAAATGTATTATTATTATTATTATTATTTTTATTATTATTATTATTATGTGTACTTCAATCCATGCATGTCTAAAGTGAAGCTGGACACAGCAGTGTCTGATCTTCCCAGCCCGTGAGAAAATTACTAAGAAAAGTGTCACTGAAACTTGGCCAGACAATAAAAAATTTAAACACTGCTAGATCAGATCTATTTCACTTAAGACAGCTGTTAATAGGGACTTTTCCCACCACAGAAAATGGCCATTCTTCTCAAATAAAGAAGGTAAATATAAGAATACATATTTAACCAGTAGCTGTGTGAGTGGCCATGGAGTCATCTTGCTAAATGTTGCCAAACAGCCTGGCACATGCCAAGTCAGCCAAAAGCAATTTGTCTTGAGATTCTGGGAAGTTAAAATAGATTTATAGCACAAGAAGACACATTCCAAACTACTGCTGGCCAAGAGCAATGCAGTTGGCCTCTTTCCTGCCTCCTGCTTCCAGAAGAACCTCTGTGAATATTTACATTCTATTAAATACGTCATATACCATATATCAAACATATGACATATGTCATATATACGTTTTATTTAATGTCAAACATATACGTTTTTAGGTGTGTTGGAGCAGGGAGAAATATAAAATATGCAGGGCAGCGGCCCTCCAGGACCAGTATTGCCCAATATGACATATGAAAGTGTATTCGCTTACAAATCATACATACTGTATAAAGCCCAGAACACACTGCAAGTGGCTAGCAGCAATTTAGCGACACAATTGAAAGTCAGTGAGATTCAGCTAATTGATGAGACGATAAGAAGTGGGCCGTTACCAAATTAAACAAATCTCAACTTCTGAGGCAACTATCAATGGGCAACTATCAATGGGAGCTAAAGATATCGTTCACTAAATCAAATGTAAGGTTATATAGGCTATACGCTTATACGGAATTTGTGTAAAAACACCAATGTACCGAAAATGTACCGAACCGTGACGTCTGAACCGCGGTGTGAACCGAACCGTGACTTTAGTGTACCGTTACACCACTACTTTATATCGATCCTGGCGTTGGCAAAACGATGTCGTCGCACCCTTAATTTTAAAACCGGTATCAGTGTATCGGTGAATCGTTACACCCCTAATACCAAGGCATCCGAAGTCTACAAATGTAAACAAGCGGACAATTTTCCAGCTGCATAGCGACGTGCGACAAGCGGATGATTTTGCAGTGTATCCGGGGATTAATTATTTGAGTATCCGGGGCTTGAGAGTGCAAAAACAAAAAACCCTTGTGCTACTCACTGAAGGTCTTGCAGATGTCGGAGACGGCCTTGAAGACGCGATCGGAGAAGTTGACCTTGACCTTCATGTGTTTCATGTTGGGCAGCTGGAGGCGGAGCAGCTTGTGTTGCGGTGTGAAGAGAAGCCTGGCGTCTGCCTGGATGCCATACTTGTCCAGCGTCCAGTGGGTCTTCAGCAACCACGTCCTCTTCTTCTCCCACCACAGGGCGTGGTCTGACCAGTCCTTCTTCACATCTACGCAGGGCAGGACAACACAATTAGTCTGTTGAGCTTTTTCATTTAACGGAACGTAGTTTTATTTTTTAAATACATTCCATTTCTAGACTTTGTTATTGCACGAATTTACTGTATATACACTGAAAAGTGCCATGTTTTACCTAAATACATTAAAAAAAATACAATAACATGCACTCATACATGGTCATCCCAATCAATAATTATGTGAGCAAAACAGTAGTGTAGTTTGTAGTACTGTGAAAACCGGGGTGACAGTACACTAACAGAAGATACTCAGTACTGAAAGAAGGAATCAAACCTTATTTAGGAAAAGAGTTAGTTGTGCGGCTATTTATCACTGAAAGCCACATTTTTTTACACTGAACAGCACAGCACGCACACGGTATGCAACACATTTGACTTCAAATAGTGGCAGGCATAACATCTGGGCTAAAAGATCTCTCTTGATATAATTGGAAAACTTTCCGAATGTACACAGCTGTGTTGGTTTAATGTGTATTTTTATTGCTTACTTACCAAACTATCATGGCTGCTATTGGTACAAGGCTAATGACAGTGTATGGTGCCAAAAGGGATTTAGTGCCTTCAGGGACAATGAAAGTGTAAACAGAGCTCTCCACGTCGGTGACCCGACATCACCTGTCGCTCCTAGGCAGTGGGTCCCATTTAGGGTGAGGGGAGAGGGGATGTGGGTAGTCAAGGCTTCCCTTGACTACCCACACGTGTGTGTGTGTGTGTGTGTGTGTGTGTGTGTGTGTGTGTGTGTGTGTGTGTGAGCGGGGGGGCCAGGGTGGGGGGGCGTGGGGGGGGTGGGTAGAGCTCTCAGTGAGG